>JAVQKC010023685.1:0-15802 GCA_036025475.1 Philypnodon macrostomus | reverse complement strand
TGATACATCGGCTCAACATCGGCTCAACATCGGCTCAACATCGGCTCAACATCGGCTCAACATCGGCTCAACATCGGCTCAACATCGGCTCAACATCGGCATCAGACAATATTGACATGGTTGAGTAACATCAGAATATGCATCTACAAAGGGCCGGTGTGTAAAGGATAACTTCAGAACATGCAGTTTGTTAATATATGTAGACCAAAAGTAAAAAACCACTCCACATACTGTACATGTAATCTATATTTAATATGAAGTTTTCTACCACTTTTTATTTGAGCATCATATAAAGAAAAATAAATAAAATAAATATATCTATATAGATACATAAAATTATGCATTGTATACACAAAATATATTAATATAAATACACAGAACAAAATATAATACATGCTCAAAAGTAGTGAGAGGAAATCCTGCTCGTCTTCTTCGTCTTGTTATTTCTATGATGATTACAATGGTAACCTACCAGAAATGTTTACAAAACATATAGAAATAGTTTTTGACCAAGCTATTAATTTAAATATCAATGATGTTAGCAGCCTACAATTTTCATATCTTTGCATCCATATTGCTTATAGTTCTATGAAGTCTATCAAGACATTAGAATATTAAAACATTTTAAAGTTAACGTTTGAAGTATTTAAAAATGTATGGTGTGTAATGATTTTTATGGAACAGGAAAAAAACATAACACAACATTAACTCCAATCAATCTATTTCCTCAATGTCTGCAAACCTTTCACTGGAGCAACAATCATTTTGAACTTATGCAGTGTAGCACAAATTGACTGCATGATTAACATAAAATTCACCTCGAGTCAACCTAAGACTTATTAAAATATGGATTTTGTTCAGCTTTTGGTAAATGTGCCAAGATGTGCTAAGTCTTATGTGCCTCTCAAGGAGGTTGTGAGTCCAATCCTCAGGGCAACTGACTACAATTCACAGGAAGAGCCTGCATGTCCTCCCTGCGTTACTGGAAGCTTATAACAGTATTTTATTTAGCGTGGCACTCAAACATAACTGCACCACATAGTTCTAAAGATGTCAGTGAAAATGCTGCATAACAAAGGCTCTGTCCAACAAAAGCCCACAGAACAGAGAGAGAGGCAGTGTCCAGGACTCAGCAGCCAGTCCAAGAAAGAGAAGGTGATATTTCCACTGTGTAATGTGATCCAGGAGAACGAGAGGGAGGGGATGGAGTGGCCTAGTAAAAGCTGAACAACACAGGACAGGGCAGACACAACAGCAGAGCCCCAACAGCCACCTCTGATCTGACAGAGCGGCAGAGAAAATGCAATAACGGTCTGATTTGAAAATTTCACCATAGTTATTGTTATTTGGTATGTTTACATACATTACAGTTGGACTATGGGTTCAACTGAGCCCCCAGAGTGAAAGGAACTTTATATGCATGAGTGAAAATCATGTTTGCTATTTATAAGTAAGAACCAAGGGGATGTGTAGCATCAGACCCCTTGCCCCAAATTAGGGGTCTGCAATTATGTTTCAAGTCAAATAATGGTTGCCATACTACCAATGTGTGGCTGACAACTCCCTCTTAAAATCCAACTCACAGAAATCTTCCACTGATGCACTTATATATTTAATGTCTAAAAAACAAGACTATGATGATGTGATATAACAACTGCTAATCAGACCTACATGTCTGTACAGGTGACAGCATCCCTGTGTGTTGTATTGACTTTGCTTAGCTCTTTTACAACATGGACCTGTTGAGTATGTTACTCCATTTAGTTCTGATGTCCTTGGTTTCATGTAGGGCTGAGCTGCTTATGCAAATACAACTGAACTACCCCAATTTTAAACTAAAGATTTTTTATTAGCCTCTTTCCACACACTCAGACAGAGCAATGTGGTTTATGCTGTCCAGTGTGGTGAAGAAAGTCCATTGAAGAAACAAAACTAAATGTGCACCGTAGAATGTACCAGCACAGAAGAGGTAACTCAAGTGGACCACAGTCCTCAGTATATCTCCACCTAAAGGAGATCGGTCACTCCTTTGAGGACAGTGATGTCTGGATTTGGGCCAGGGAGAGTAAGTGGTTTGAGAAGGAAGTGAAAGAGGAAAAACCTTCTCTTAACAGAAGATGGCTTGAAATATAACCTCCATCCTGCTTACTTTTTTCCGACTCACTGTACAGTTCTCTCAGAATTGATATCTTGGATGAGACAGTTTTTTTCATTTTTCAACTTTTGACATGATAGAGAGAGAACTATATGTCTGAAAATAAGCCCACTTAAGCCAGTACTTTCAAGTTTTGCTTTATATACACCAAACATCTAGCTTTGCCAGTGATACAGTTATGAAAAGAGGCTCTGAAGGCCAAAAATTTTTTTTGTATTTTATTTTTACCATCTCTGAATAGGGTTAGCACTAATGGACCGTTGTGAGTTCCTGCAGATCTTGACCCATGTCCTGACAGTCCGTCTTTACATAACAGAACAAATACATCCCTCTGCTCTGCTCTTGTGAAATCTGATAGGCCTAGTCTGACATGTGGTCACAGTACCAGCTGGTTTAATAGGCGCACACTACTCGCTCAATATATTCTCCAGTATCCAACGATATACACTGGCATATTGTCTTTCCAAATCACAAAGTTGTACAGCGCAAAGTCTAGTCATAAAATGGCAGCTGATAGAGTCCAACTTGAGTGAAGACAGACAAACCACTGATGTTAAATCCAGGAATATTAAGCAGAGAAAGCACTATTTCAAACTCCAGTGATTACATTTCCTGGATATATAATTTTATATTGTACTCCAACACGGGAAGGAGTCCATATAACCGGGGGGAAGAATGGAAAGTCACGCATACAACAAAAACATTGAAATATCCATTTCAATATATTAAAGGTTAAGAAACATTTGCTTGATATGGCCACATTAAAAGATATTAAATAATAGTTTTGTTTTGGAAAGCACTTTGATGAGAAGAAAACTGGAAGATAAGTCTTAAATCACAATGTGGTGCAACCAAATGAAAAAGTTTGCACTGCCAAAATGTGCTGCTGTGAAAGTTAGCCCTGTATTTACTAAATGTCAGAGTATTTCAATCCAGTCTTAGAGTGCATTAATGTGGTCCTTTGCAATAAGGTTTAAAGTATTTGATTTTTACTTCGCAATTTCCCTGGTACGGCCTCCCAATGAGCACGCAGCCGTCTTATCTTTGTCCTGCTATGGTCTTGGGTCTGTCCCTCAAATTCTCGTCTAGGTCTCAGTGCACTCTGATCTTCATCGTGACCTGGCTTTGGTTAGCGTAATTTGGCTCGAAAGTGAGAATGCTTAAGCTGTTATTCAATCAATATCAATAATACTGATCCATGTCCCCCCTCCCCCCGACCACCCTTATTGGATGTATTGCTGTAAATATTTTCCAAAGCAGCCTTCTCCTCAGTCACTCCCTCATTAAAAGAGATGTGGGCAGTAAAAAGAGGAAAGTTGGACATGTGTATGTTCCACAACAAAACCCAGCAACATTCAGAGTTGATTAGAGAAGTATGAATGAAATAAGTGGGCTTGTTGAAGTTGTGCCTCAGTGAAGGGGAGTGTGGGAACAGCCTAATGAAGACAGTTCAGACACAGAGCAGCAGTAGGGTTTGGAGTGGGCGACGGGAGACGGATAGACAGACCATCTCTTTGCTGTGGAAGAATGCTGAGGCTTTCTGACAGCTGAAGCTTATCTGACAAAGGCCTGCTTGTAACACTGCGAGTGCTCAAACCATGTGTGGAGATGTGTGGTACTCTATGACTCACTCTGCAGATAGAAGACCACTGAAATTAATGAACACGGCTGATAGGACTGACTTCACATAGACCATTATGGAGACAAGTAGAAACAAAAAAGTCAAAAAAAGCTGGAAAAAAAATAGTATAACAGATTATATTTTTTGCTTGTTATATTTTCATAGACATTCAAAAGTAACTACACTGTGATAAAAAAAGACTGCTTGAGGGTTAATTTCTAGTGCATTTACTGGGAGGGTTTAACTAGTCTAAAAAAATCTATGGGAAGCGCTAATTACTACTATTATTAACAAATGTTATAATGCTGTATGTGGATCCTGGGTAACACCTTTCATCCCTGACATAAATGACAAGAAGACTAACCAAATAAATGGACCAGTCACACTAACGCTTTCATACACGGGAAGATCTTGCCCAAGGATACAATGGCAGGTTGGAGAGGGAATCGAATCACCAATCTCAGCGTTAATGTGGCAGATGCTCTACCTCTAAATCAGATAGTTCATCTACAAAGTCCAATAGTCTAGTCTAGAGCCAGAAGAAGCACATTCAGTTGTAATGCCTTCTCAAAGAATTTAATTAAAGGTGTAGTCTGTAAGTTTCCTAAAAATAGAAACTGCTTTATCTGATCTGTTCTATGATGTAAAATATGTCATCTGTCCTAATTAATATCTTACTTTAGGCCCTTCCCTGGCCTCTACAACAACATCAAATCAAAATTTGTTCCCTTCCCAGGGCTCTACAACTACATCAAATCAAAGATTGTGGGTTACCACTTTGACCAATAGTCGTCAAGTGTTACTTTAGTCCCTCCCCTGGCCTCTACAGACTACAGATAACCTACTTTACATGATAGAATAGGGTCAAATAGTCAATTATAAGCATTTTTTAACACATTCAACTTGAACAAAGATAAACCTGATGACGCAGCCAGTTATGTGTTACAAAAAAGGTCAATGAAATATGCTTCAATGCCCTGTACTTCACTCATAGATGAATGGTACATATAATGTTGACATTTTCGTTGATCTGTGCTACTACATAACATGAATATAAAGCATGAAGAGAAATCCCTATAATAACTCCCGTATTGTCGTACGGCAGTCAAAACGTCCAAAGGTACAGGACTGCAAAGAAAAATTAAAGTTGTACCATTTAGTATCGACCCAAACTATGTTCATTGGAAAAAACTCATTTCAAAACCGGGGCAGGAGTAGACATCTGCAGTAGACATAGCACTGCTTTAGGGGGGTTAGGCAAATACACAGAGCTTTCAGACACCGAGGGCTACTTCTTCTACAAGCAATGGCAAAATATGCTTCTAGATAAAAACAACAGTTACACACATGTTTTCAATCTATCATAGCTACGAGGCATACTAGCAAACTCCAAAGGCCATTCTGAACTGCAAAAAAAGAGACAATAGTGACATTATGGTATGGCAATGACAGGGGGAATTCAGTTTTCAATTTGAAGCAATGGGCTTTTTGGCTCATTGCTAAAACCTACAACATTCACTGGCCATATTATTAGGCACATTTGTTTCAACGCTAATATCAATAGATCAGATGGCAGCAACTCAAGACAAACCTGCTGAAGTTCAAACTGAGCATTAGAATAGAAAAGAGAGGATATAACTGCACGGGTAAATGCTCAATCTTATAAGCCACACAAGCT
The DNA here is from genome assembly GCA_036025475.1 of Philypnodon macrostomus. Lineage (NCBI taxonomy): Eukaryota > Metazoa > Chordata > Actinopteri > Gobiiformes > Eleotridae > Philypnodon > Philypnodon macrostomus. The sequence continues at coordinate 10,348 of JAVQKC010023685.1, read as the reverse complement.
TTATGACCATTGATAATTACTTTGATTACTTTGGCACTATTTTTGGCACTATCTTTGGCACTATCCTGCAATGAGCCACTTTGGCCACCTTACATCCATTACATCCATTTCATTTACAAATATTTTATCGATTTCCCACAACCATTTCTCAATGAATATTCTCTCTTTTTGCGATCATTCTCTGTAAACTCCGAAGATGGCTGTGTAAGAAGATCCCAGTAGATTAGCAGTTTCTGAAAGACTGCCCCATGCCACAATAAAAGACCTTTTTCTTCATTCTGATGTTCAGTTTGAACTTCAGCAGGTTTGTCTTCAACATACCTACATGCTTTGAGTTGCTGCAGTTGAAAAGGTGTACCAAATAAAGTGTCTCCATAACAAGTGTACAAGTGTGTGCGGCTCTGTGGTGATGTTGGTGAATGAGAACATCACAAGTTAAACTATGTTCCCAGTCTCCGGTGATCACCAGCCTATATTCTATTCCTGGAAAACATGTCACTAAATGGGTCAAGATCGCAAGAAGTAGAACATCACAGGCTGCCTTCTTCTGTACTCAAATTAGAGGACAGTGACAGGCGAGACTCTGAAATTATGGCAAAATGATTCTGTATTATTCCATGATGACCCTAATGTAATATAATATTTTTATGCCAAGAGTGGGTGAGTAATGCAGATTTGACAAACAATAGTGAATGAAGTGTTTGTGAAAAAGTCTGCGTCTGGAGCAGAGGTGAGAGGGAAGTCATTGGGGGAAGGTAAAGACTGGCTCTGGTTAAAGAGTGAGTCTGTCACTCATACACGTCTGCATGTGTGTGGTCACCAGTCACCTATAAAAACAAAAGACCGCTGTGGAGTCAATGGAGCAGTTCTTTGCACGATTCTTTTCTTTCAGCTGCTTTCATCTCTATATGAACTCAAATCATCTGAACTCAGCTGATCTGATATGGAAGTTCTATCAGTAATTTGCATTTTTAACGTGGAAAAGATTTATTGGTTGGGTTAAAACTGTGAGGATATGAACAATAATAATGTGTAATGTGGTCTAATGCAAAATAAAAATAGTAATAAACTATTAATTTGTGGACACTATTTATAAGTAAGTTTTTTATGTTATTGTTCATGTTTGAATGAACACTTTTCTAAATTCAATAAAGTGAGTAGGATCTGGATGGCACAGGGTAGGGGGTTGCCGGTTCGAATCCCGTGCGTATACTGTTGTTGTGTGGGCAAGACACTTAACCTGCATATGAATGAATGTTGTATGATCGGTGTTTGCAGCACTAATGCATTATTATATTATTATTAAATTATGTAAGAAAGGTTACTTGAAGGACTGTGAGACATATTTTAGTGTCATCCTGGGTCTTGTGTTTGACTTGTGTATTAGAATGTCAGGCGACAGACATTGTGTGCACTAAGGCAGTTTGATTTAATATCACAAATATATGTTTTTTATTCCTTTGACAGCATCTTGTATCTTGTACAAATGTATTCTTAAGTGTGGTATAAAGCTTCTATAGCAACACTGTACATTTGGTTTTTGGGATGCAGGGTTTGGGAGGGTGAGTGCAGCCTTTTTATCACAATAGAATGAAAAACACCGTCAGATCAATATTTCCCTGATTGTTAATTTGGTTCCCTACTCTCAGTCAGGACTTCACCAGCTTCTACCACACTCTGGGTGTTGTCAGTGTGCAATACTCACATAGATGAGTCCGGAGTAGTAGCGGTCCTTCAGGTTGTGCAGCACAGAGGCCTCGTTCAGACAGGTCAGCTCAGCCATGTCCTCCACTTTACTGAACTTAGGAGGGTTCATCTTCTGGATGTCGTCCTTATTGATGACCACCTTCTTGCCGTTCTCCGACAGCTCCACCAGCACCTCCTCTCCCCGCTCCTCCCGCAGACTGGCCGCCTCAAAACCATGGCGCTCGGAGGGGACCCACACCAACTTCTTGGCTGTCCAGTCGGCCTGAGTGGCCGGGTTATACACCACGGCTCGGTCCACAAACAGGTAGCGCTCCGGGTCCTCCTGCCCGCTGCGATGAGACATCTTATCTGGTGGTTACCAGAGCAACAGGGACACCTACAACACAATTACAAGATATTAGGCATAACAGCAAGTCAATCTGGACCACCTAGACCACAGTTTGAGCACTCATTTAGAGATTGACCTAGGCAAGGGAAACAGCATCATGTCAGGGTTAATATTATATTTACAGTATTTCTGGTTTCTGGTACTTCTGACTTCTGTGACCTCAATAGTGTATGTGAATATTCACAATATGCCAAATATGGACAACAGAAAAGGAGAATGTTATGTCCCTTTGATTAAACCTATGCTTAAAGTTAATACTGCATCCAATGTGACACAGATGTTGATAACTGAGCTGTTTCTATAGAGATGTGTCACAAACAACAACTGGTGAATTAGTTTTTAATTCGTTGGTTTACTGGACAATAAGATACTAACAGATTTATGACCATGTTGACCTTACTAACAGATACCATTCATATCTCATCACCCTGACCATAGAATCCTTCTACAAGATACCTCATGCTTTTTAAAAGGTGATGAGAGCATGCCAAAACACTGATAACTTTATCCTATAGTCATTTATTGGCTTTAGTTTATTATTCACATTGTTATATTTAGTTCATGACGTTCATTGGGTGAGGTTGTTGCCATCATGGAAGACCACTGACCTCAAGTTTTCCTACAATTTACCACCTGTCTCTGTTTCCCCAAGTGTTCAGATAGTGACCAATGACCATTAGGCTATGATCCATTTATTTGTCAACATAAAGGCATGATACAAATTGGTTAGATAAAAAATGCTATTAATAGAAAGTTAAGTTTATTAAAGATCACCAATGCAGGCATCCGCAGTATTTAGAGCAATCCAAAAGTGTGCCTTCCCCTGGTGCCCTATCTCAGTTATGCGCATAGTGCGTAGGCTACACCGCTTTTACAAACGGAGCAGGCGAAAGGGGCGTCGTGAATGGCATCGCCTCACGTCCCCCTGTCCCTGGCACTGCATAAAAGGCTATAAAATAGACCCTAGTTCGTTTATGTGGTCTAGAACAACATTGGAAGCCCATACTGGATATTTGTGGACATTAGCCTATAGGATGAGATGCAAGGACTCACTTGGCGAGTCCCCAAAGGAAAACAGAGAGCGTACACACATAACATCGACAAAACTTAGAAAAAAGTCTGTAAAACTGCTCAACTCACAGGTGCTCCTGTCCGTTTCATGCAAATTGCACTGCAGTTCTCTACAAAAAAGCCGAAATATGTCGAGAATTAACGTATATAAACAAGGGACTTGAAAGACCACATTGCTAACATAAAACAACTTAGGTTATCCAGGTGGGCTATTATTTTTGTTACCTTCTCAATGAGTCGAGGTCTAAAGTAAAGTATTAAACCGCAAATATTCGAAGCTGTGAATATTATTCAATTCAATGCTTATAAATAAACGTTACAGAAAAACAAAAGCTATCTTAAAGTGTAAAATAACTTAATTGACCCAGGCGACCACTGTCCTCGAGACCGCGCTGGAAAATGATTGGCCACGCGGCTCTCCTCCAGGTTTTGCGGGCACTTACCTGGTGTCGCGAGGGGAAGCTGCGGTCAGCGTCTGTCCCACACACTAGTCCTATCCTGAAGTACCGCTGGTAAAAAGCCTGCGTGCTGCTCGCTGCTCCACACAATTGAAATGCAGGCATCTATTCGGGCTCTGGTATGCAGCACACAGCCACAGTGCCGCTGCCTCTCGCTGTGGCCCCTCCTAAAGTGAGGACTTGACCGTTGCTCCCGCCTACGTAGTGCCCACATGCATAGGAGCTGACCGGCCAGATCAATATGCAGCTCTCTGGGACCAAACCAGTGGCGTAAGGTGAAAATGTGTGGTAAGGTGTAAAAATGGCCCCCAAATTTATAGGGTGATCATCAGATGACCCTATTTATTGGGGACCGTCCCAGTTTTAGGCTCCTTGTCCCATGTCTCAACTAATAATTTATGGAACACTCATTTGTCCCACAAAAACACATAACATGTATTAAGTTTAAATGATTTGAAAAAAAAAAACAAGTGTCCCAGTTTTTGAGTCTAGAAATCTGGTCACCCCCATTTTATTTATTGATTATTACAATTGTTTAAAACTGATTTAGTATTTTGGAGAAAAAGAACTGTTCAACATGACATTTTAGATATTTTTCTTAAATTGAAAAGAGCAAGAGTGGTACCAGTCCCAACAGTCAACTTGCTAAAATGTTAGAATGCTAGAGTTCAGGTAGTAAGATCAAAGTTCTGCCCATATACGGATATACACGAAACAAATTACTATACTTGACTTGTAGGTCTTTTTTTGGTATGATATATATATCCATGCAACGCACGCACAAACTAGATGCAGACTGGAGACAATTTTGTGGTCTTTCTCTCCCCTTCTTGGTGATTGGATTGGAGAAACCAACCCCTTACTCACTTCAAGCCCGTATTATGAAAGATTAAAAAATAAACTGCTTCTGAAAACATTTGACATAAAGTAGCTTCAAAACCAATATACAATCCAAAAAGTAAAAACTGTTTACTGCTACTGTTGTCATTTATAAATCTAGCTGGAATCAAATTTGAACCAAGTGTACATTTTAACAAATTTTACTAAAAGGTAGTATTAGATTTTTTAATATGGGGATAACAAAATCTACAAAAATGATGTAAATGTGTTGTGTTTATCATATAATTTTACATTTGCTTAATGTATTCAACCATGCAGGATAGGTTTACACTTGTATTTTAATACAAATTCGATACAATATCTTAAACGGGGAAATGTTCAGTATCAAAATAAATGGTAAGAATCCTGTTGTCATAAACAGGCAGGAAAGTCGTTTGTTGTGGTTTAGCGTCCTCCTCTCCAGGCCCCTCCAACGTTGTTCTTCCTCTTGCCGCTGCCTCCTCCTCCTCCTCCTCCATAACCACCTTTCACTTTCTTCCTCACACCACTAGCCTGCTCTGTGTCATCTTCATCTCCATTGCCTCCTTTGGGGCGTTTGCGTTTCTCACCTTGCTCCTTCATTTCCTGGAAAAATAGAGTGGGTTAGGTGAATATAAACAGACAAACGAGATGCTTAAAATACAGTGCTTCAAAGATTGTTTAAACATGCAGAAGGTGGAGTAGTCTAGTCTATAGGGGACGCTATAGAGGTAACTAGCATCATATTGGTCAGATGTGTTCAGGGCCGGGGGTCATTAGACGTTTCATGTTTCAGCCTAATCGGGCAAAGTATGTGCAAGTTAGAGGCTGTCAAATATACCTGACCTCCCAAATTCAATGCCAAGAATGCCTCTATAGTGCCCCCATGTTTATGACCCCTATGGGACCCTGGACACACTTACTTTGGCAGAGAGCAATGAAACTTGGTACAGTGATTCTCCACAGTGTACCGAACATAAAATATTATGACCCCACCCTACAACCAACAGGAAGTCGGCCATTTTGAATTGAATTTGGGAGGTCAGGTATATTTGACAGCCTCTAACTTGGACATACTTTGCCCGATTAGGCTCAAACCTGAAATACCTAATGACCCCCCGGCCCTGAACACATCTGACTAATATGATGGCAGTTACCTCTATAGCACCCCCTATAGACGGAAAGAAGGATGTAGTTTTAGGGAATTTTACAAAATTTGGCAAAAATATTCTTCACAAACATCCAGACAAATCAAAAAAGTCAAATAGACCCTTCCCATGTTTGTCATAGTTTGGGGGCAGGGACTAATTGCTCATTAACAATATTAAAACTCTTAGAAATTACACAATGTCTGATTAAGGTGCCCGTTGGTGACAGTCGTAGCAGACGTATGGGGCAGACGTATGGGGCAGACATATGGGGCAATATACACCTTGCTGTCAGGGACGACAACACAGGCCTAGTTTTTTAATTATTTATTATTCATTATCAGAATATACACAATTATTTTTAGTTTCCTGAAGTTTTCTGAAATAAAAAATTGTTGGAAATAAAAAAAAAATATATTGTTCTATGATAGTAGGTAATCTGTCATATTTATTATTTTTACTTTAGTCCCTTCCCTGGCCTCTACATCAACATCAATTCAGACTTTGTGGGTTACCACTTTGACCAATAGTAGTCAAGCTTTACTTTAGTCCCTCCTCTGGCCTCTACAGACATCACAGAACATGACAGATAATACATTTTAGCCATTTTTATTCTTTAATTTTAAAGTAACAATACTTTCTTGATGATTGTACCAACCTCCAGCCTGGTGTCAAATATGTTGCTGATTTGTTGTTGGGACCACCACAGAGCAGGCATTTCACTACGCAGCTATTTCTCAAACATTGTTTAATACACAGTACTGACAATCCTTCACTTGGTAGATCTCCAAACAAGTTAGAGCCTATCCCACATGCAATCTTCCCATCTCTGTTGTGGGTAGACACATTTCAACAACAGCATCTTCATAAACATGAAATTTAACTTTGGTCTATAGCCTTTGTCTTACATCTTCCCTGAAGCTCTGTGAATAAACTAATGTCAGGCGAACTGTGGATGCAGACAGGAGAGGACAATAAATACTGAGAACCAAAAGGAGATTATCTTGGTCGGCTCAACATCACTGATCATTATATACGCAATATAGACCCAGTTTAGTTTTAGTTTTGACCTGGTTTAGACCCAACTTAGTCCTGGTTTAGGTCTGATGTAGTTCTGGTCTGTGTCCAGTTTAGTCCTGGTTTAGACCTGGTTTAGACCCAATGTAGTCCTGGTTTAGGTCTTATGTAGTTCTGGTCTGTGTCCAGTTTAGTCCTGGTTTAGACCCAATGTAGTCCTGGTTTAGGTCTGATGTAGTTCTGGTCCGTGTCCAGTTTAGTCCTGGTTTAGACCCACTGTAGTCCTGGTTTAGGTCTGATGTAGTTCTGGTCTGTGTCCAGTTTGGTCCTGGTTTAGACCTGGTTCAAACCCAATTTAGTCCTGCATGGTTTACTGGTTCAACCTTGTGGCTTTGATTTTGGAGGATTTGTCTAAACCGTGTAGCTTCTGTCTGGATAGTGATCCTTAGAGGTGAATGAACATAATCCAAAAAATGCTGAGGTATAGACCTATATGACCTCAATGGGGCAAAACACAAGCCCTTAAACTGTTCCGTGCTAATACCTTGTGGTCAGCTGCTTTGGTTCAATTCCCTCACATGTAAGCCCTTAATGGTTTTTTTTGTGTGCTGTTGTGGCAGTAAAGATAACTGGTGATGGCAGGAGGCTGTGGGTTGGCACTGCAGGAGCACGCCTTGTGGCCATCTCTGACTGAGCTGACAGATGAGAATATGAAGAATCACAATGACAGACATCAGCTTTGAAGACACTAAGCACCAGACATCATGAGGCTATTAACAAAGGCCCCAGCTACAGGTCTGGGACAATTTAACTAATCACTCACAAAAAGGCCCCCAAACTACACTTGAAGATTGAATTAAGTGGGACATCTTATGGGTATAAAAGACACTAAAAAAGAAAATCATCTGAATTTCTAGTCTTCTTAAACACAATGCAAAAGCCACATTAGCATCAGGAGGTGAGGTGATGTGTTTGTGGCAAAAATCTGAAAATGCCATTATATTTTCAACATATTTTATTTTCCGGCCATATGGGACCCAAACAATATTTTTCATGACATGTTTTAACATTTCCCAAGCCACTAGAATTGCTGTACTGACACTAGAGGGTGCAATCAGTCCATCTGAAACGTAACTCTTAAGGTTGGGGATTGCAGTCCGTTCAGTTCAAATACTCAACATAAAAAGACCTATATGCCATAAATGTTACCATATGAACCCATGCGCCACAGCCCATTGAGTATGCTTAAGTATGAGGAGTACACTCCTGGATACTTCAAATAAACCACTCTGTCATTTATGTTCACAGCTAGAAGTTAGAAAAAGTGTAGAAAAAGTTATTGCATTTTACATATTTTTGCATTGGAGGAGCCGTTTTCTGGACTGGCTGGTGCACTTCTCATTGGTCTCCAGCAGAGAGCGGCCCTTGTTCCTCATAAGCCTGCAAGACTCAGGTCCCCTTTAAAGCCTTTGGGACGGGGCGATAGTTCACTCAGCAGGATGTGTCTATACCAAGCTGTTCCCGTTGAGTTTAGTCCATTCAAAGATGTCCTGCTCACACACGATGTCTGAGTTGATCAGCAGGTATCGGTCTCCCACACAGAAGTGCTTCTGACACGCTGCACATTTGAAACACTCAAGGTGGTACACTTTGTCTCGCACTCTCATGGTCATTTCAAATGCACGGATCCTCTTCTCACAAGAAGCACATAGACCATCCTGTCCAAAGAGTCTGATGGGAGAAAAATGATATTACAGGCTACAGAAGTCATGACAGGTAATCTCCAAATCAAAGCACTTAGATATTTTTGGTAGTAGTTGTTGTGCTACACAAACCTGAGGTAATCCCTCCTGCAGAGTTTCCTTCCCAGTTTGTAGTAGAGTCGTCGGCCCACCTCCCCGAGTCTGCAGCCGCACAGGTCACAGCTCAGGCAGTCCTCATGCCAGTACTGCTCTATGGCCTTCAGGAAGAAGCGGTCCCCTATGCTCTGCTGGCAGCCTCCACAGGTCAGCAGTGAGGGAGGCATCTGAAGCACCTCATCCACCGGCTCTCTGCACAGCACAGAATATAGCGTTAGATAGGCTGCAATAGTGCATAGTGTCCAATACCATTAACGTAGGAGATGCACGGGGGTCATCTCTTGGTGCATAAAAGAGGAGAGAGTGAAGACATCACACAGTGATGAAGAGAGCTGGAAGTGCAGACACTTTGTGGTTCAAGGTCTGGCTCAGATCAGAATCAACATACACTATGTTTAACAGCAGGAACACCAGAATAATCAAAATATATAACATTTTAATGGTGTGGTTCATGGACAGATACATCTCATTTGCCCGTAGTCTGAAAGCCCAATATTGTCTAACATAGATCTAACCTCTAAACTGTGCAGCTTTTACAAATAGGGTTGCCTACTTTATACATGGTGCCGTGTCCTTGGATGCCTTCGTGAAATAATCATGAATCTGGAGCGTATAGGTTACTTACTCACTGGCTTCCAGGGTCTTCCTCTCTATGGTGGATGACATTTGTAGACGTGATGTCTAGTCGATAATATGAAGACTGTTTCTTCTAGAGTCCTCAAAGACAGCTCAGGTGTCTGCAAGTGGACTGCACCTGCTCCTCGCGCTCCCACACGTAGCCGCGTACACAAAATCCCGACGCACGCAGCGGCTCCAGTTCCAGCGCGTTAATCAAAAAGACCAGTCAATCGAAATGGCCGCAAGACCAGTGTTCATGATGATGGAGGGCACTGTCATCGTTTCCTGAGGCAATAAAGCGCTGACACTCTCGATTCATCTATTCAGTGGTGATCACTTGAAGACGCACTGCCCGGGCCAGAAATACGCTCATTCCTGGGTCTTTTTGGACAGGTCTGGCTGCAGACGCTCTCCTCCACGTACAGCCGCCGTCACTGTTATTGTGAAGCATAGTGTATTAATACCTCAGCCCCCCCTCGCCCTCTCTCTCTCGTTTCCCTCTTCCTGCTCACGACTGTTTGACAATGGGGGGAAATGGGTCTTAAAGCGACAGCTAAACGGCCCTGCTGCGTCGTGATGCGTGCAGTTTAGTCGTGACTGAGACTAATGGTTTCATTACATGCTCCGCTACTCTGACAGCAGATAGCTTCACACATAAAGACCGTGACATCATTAGGCTATTTACTTTTAATAACAGCCGTCATTAGTTTTAGGGCTGCAGAAAATGGTTGAAATCTGTAAAGTATGTTTTAATCTAAAATGTATGATATATGCATTTAGGCCTGTATAGTTCCATTTATTATTTAGTTCCATACAGATATCACTGAACTCAAAACTAAAGATTGTAATTGAGTTTCCTAATGCCAAGGCCTATGAGTATTACTGAATGAATTCTAACTTTTGGACACATTTTACACAAGAAATGACCTTATTCATGAAAACACTTATATCAATAGGCCTACTGAATAATAGCTTGCATGTCTAAGTGGTTGGTGTGCTGCATTGTTCTGCTTATTGACTCTGGTTTTTTAAGCAGGTCAAAGGTCAACTGGTTCACAAGAGCAATAGCTATTACTTCAAAAAACACAATGGCTGCTCGTTAGGATAGGTACAGTGAAGAAAACAAGTATTTGAACACCTTGCTATTTTGCTATTTCTCCCACTTAGAAGTCATGGAGGGCTCTGGAATTTTCATCGTAGGTGCATGTCCACTGTGAGAGAGAT
>JAVQKC010023682.1:0-12121 GCA_036025475.1 Philypnodon macrostomus | reverse complement strand
TCACTTCTCCAGTGCTAATATGACAAGCACTCTGTCATCGTACACCTTTCTTGGCTTTGCAAAATGATGGCCTCTAGGCTGAATATAAGTGAGTGAGCTTGATATAGCCATTGGTTAGGCTTAATGGTGACAGATGAGTTACACCAGTGGATGATTGTATGTAGTGAGAGACCTAACACCAACTTGATACTCCCAAGCTTAAGGCCAAAATAAGCGGCAGCCATGACAACCAAAGGACAAACACATCCCCAGAACACCTATAAGTGACAGTTTCAGGTAGACTAGGACGCTCAGAAATGGATTTAATGGAATGGAAAAAATAATGTTAAAAAAGGCCCCAACTAGCTGGCGCCCAACAACTCTTGGGACAGGATACACCCTCAAATCCCCCTATTCAAGACCAGGTCAGGGGGGAAATGCAGCCCCCTTATGCAGCCAATTCTATGTCCCAAATAGGTTAAAAAACTGCAAAAACATTGTATAATTCCCTGCTCAGGTTTAGCTGTTTGATTAAATGTGTCTTAAATCTGTCAAATTTCTAATTGAATAGGCCTACCCTACAAAATGTCCATTTTGTCATAGGGCTGGCTCTTGGGAACATAGCTGACACGTACAACCTTAGATTAACCAATTGTGCCAAAACCTTCAGGTAGATTATCTAGTTTACATCATAGATCATGGTAAGCTTTACATTTCTTGTTTTAGGAAACCTCTGGTCTACTATCGCTGTCTGACCATTTTTTTCAAACTAAATGCTAAAAATGACAAAGACATCACAAAGGGCAGTTGCAACACTATGTCAAACAATAACCATTTTGTGTCCAACTATCAATTCTTTCTACATCTCTACACTGATACTGAAAGTTATAATAATATTGACTTCTATTATCCCCTCTCCCAGTATCTCATAAAACATTATGATCCACTAAATGCTGACATGGTGTGATCACGGATAAACAAGCAACAATAATGAACATGCTTTAAATTCCTCAAATAGATTTCTCAGCGGACCAGACGACCAAAATTACCTCCATTAGTCACAAGAATGTCTGAAATTTTATTCAGCATTGCCCCTATCAAATAAGTACTAGCATGCTTGTATTGTTTTGCCATTTCGAACATGCCAGGATTCATCGTCTTGGCATTTCTGATATGGCAACTATCCCAAATACACAACATGTCTTCATTCAGCCCTTCCTTGACATCCAAAGTTCACTTCTTTGAGCACTTCCTGGACCCTGCTCGCACAAGACTGGATTGATAGGTTGCTATTGTTTCCTTTTAAGGTCAATAGTGTCGAAAAAGCTTGGCACGGCGTGGGCAGCGCAGAGGGCTGGCAGCACAGATAAAACAAGCATTTAGACTGAATTCTTCAACTACAGTCCACACCTAGGGAGGAAAAATAGCAGGGTGAGGCAATTCTAAGGGGATTTTAAGTCCTTTTTCAACTCACTGGCCACCTATTAGGTAGACCTTGGCACCCAATCTTGTCTTTTGCTGCTGTAGCCCACCTGCTTTATGTTTTGCAATCTTTTGCATTGGGAGATCTGCAGAGCTTGATTCAACAAGTACAGATCTGAGCTAATGTCTCCTTTGGACTCAATAAGGCATTTTTTCACCCACATAACTGCCACTAACTGGATATTGTCTTATCTTTTCAAACCATTCTCTGTAATCACGATCCACCCACAACATGTTCAAAGTAATTATAATTACCTTTCTTCTTCATTTTGATGCTTGGTTTTGATTGGTTGCTCACTTAGATGAATCTAAATACATGACTAAATCAATTGGCTAGATATCACATTAAGTTACTGTTTTATACAACTACTAGCAAAAGACTGTCTTATTCAGCTACTGGCAAATTAACAATATTTGTTGAAACAGATCATAAAATATATAATATAAAACACTAAGCACAACTCAATGACTTTCACTGTAACCAACAGAAGAACTCAGCCATAGCTCATAAAGTAAACAATGATCATACCAGCAGACAACAGTCATACGTCATTAGTGGACAGCATGTTAGCATTATGGCACTGCCCATGCATCACGTGCAAGGTTTTATTATCCAACCATGCAACTATCTCAAGCAGATTATAACAGGATTGGAACAAGACCAATATGTCAAAAGCAGCGACTATGCAACTATATGTTTAATCCAATGGCGTAATGCAAACATTATGAACATGAACAGTAAAGCATTTAACCCCAAACATAACAGCATATATGAAGTCAGAAAATAACATTTTTATAAAGAAACAGTTGTTTAGACTTGGACTGGAGAGCAGCATATTCCACAACCAAGATGCTTGATCTAGACATCTAAACACAGTGGTTAGCAATTAGGTTTAGGATTCAGAACCGGTACAGTAATGGTTTGCCAAACAGCCTCCACATCAACAAACCCATTTCTTTTTGGTCCTGGTAAGTAAATGTTGTACCATATTTAGCCCAAGATTCTGAACACGCATACATGCTTAAATGGCTAAATAAAAAGTGATTTCAAAACTGTAGCAGTGGTAGCATCGTTGGTGCAGTGGTAGCATCGTTGGTACACTAGCTCTTTCTAGTGGTACTTGGGAGTCTCTTGTTTTCTGGGCTGAAGGCTTGAAATTCAGGTGTGAATGCTTAGTCCTGGTTTAGACCTGGCTTAGTCATGGTTTAGACATGGTGTATTTTAGACCAAGTTTACTATCCAACCAAATTAGGTCAGTTGAGCCTGTAGACGGATACATTTAAGCCAATGTAGGTATGGTGTGTTATAAAACCTGGGAACTACAAGAAAATAAAACAAAATTATAAATCTAAAATTATAAATCTAACAGCTACAGTTATAGAAAGAAAATATAGCCACAATATGAAAACAAATGCACCCCTATTTCTGCCATGTGTTTTTGACTAGCATTGGCAATTTGTTTTTATGATGCTGTATCATAAAAATAAAGATAACTTGCAGTAATGGTTTAATATTGGTACCATATTTTTACAGTTAAATTGCTGTAAGTTAGTTTCTTCCTGTAAAATGTTATACTGCCTGTTCACTCTTTACTGCCCACTCCACGCATGTAACCCACAGCCCTACTCAAAAGGACAATTTAGACTACTGCAGTTCAAAAACAACCTCTTTAAAGTGAGCGTTTGACCAGGTGGGTGGGCAACTGTCTGAGTCCTCCGAGCGTTGAGGTCTGGTGTACCTTCAACTAACCAGCAGACAAAACACTGTCCCATGGGCCAGTTAGACAAGGACAACTATACAGATAAATAAATATACAAGGCTAAACAACATTAACATGAGCTGGAAATGGACAGATCTGGCAACACAGTGAGAATCTGAAATATTATGTTAAAGTATTTTGCAGGGTGAAAAAGGTCTAGACATGAAGCTTCACAACCCAGACAATTCTAGAAGGTTAGTGGAAGTCTGCTGAAAAACAATGCAAGGTAATTTACAATGTTACTGTAAGTAAATTAGAGATTTAAACACATGGTTGTAAGTGTTCTGCAAGCAGCAAGTCACTAAAAACTAAATTAAGTAAACCATAAATAAAATTCAACTTTTAACAAAAACATTTTACTCACAACTAGGACAATATACAATAATATTGTTTAGTAATAATCATAATTAATTCGCACCTCAATGCCCTTTAGACTTTACTGTGAACCGATCATTTATTATATTTAAGGTGATATCAGTTTGAGCCTACAAAAAAATTTACTGTTGAGATTCTGAATGTGCATTTTAAGGACTTTTAAACTTGTACTTGTACTCTACTGTTCATTGCTATTATTATGGCCAAGATAATCATGTCAGATTAAAGCAATTGCTGATATTACAACAACAACAATAATTCTTCCATATATTGTGCAGCCCTAGTGGACACCAGTTTAATTATCCTTTTTGTTTCTACACCAGAGATGGTCCTGTGACATAAGTTATATTTGACCCCATGATGTGGTGAGTATATGATAACGTGTCATCAGACAGAGCAGGAAATCTCTGGATAATGGTCATTACTCATTTGTCATAAGCTTGTTCTATAGTGCAAGGGTCAAGTGCAAGGTTTATACAACCTTCTCCGTTCCAAAGAACACTATTTGGGAATTTCCCATTGATAAAAAGACATGACTAATGGTCCATGCTACTTCCTTACTCCACATTTGACTAAAACAATATAAACTGTGGATTAAGAACATGCTTTATACAGTACAAATTGTGCAGTATAATGGTAACATAGTAAAGGCAGCCAACTGTAGGAAGAAACAAGACATTTTTTTTTTCCAAAAATGGCTCTAATTCCAAAATGTCAAAGTGAGGCTCATTGGTAGAGTATAGTGGTAGATTGCCAGTTCGGATCATCATCAAAACTGTGCATACTGGCGTTGTGTCTTTGGGTCCCCCTTGCCCCCACCTTGACTATGTATAAATAGAAGTGTGACAGGTGCGTTTTGTGTTGGTTGGAGCACATATCAGTCTGCCCGAGGGCAACAGTGGCTACAGAGGTAGTTTACCACCACCAATGTGTGGTGTGTATGAATAATTGACTCAATTGTACATCCAAAGAAAGCCTTGAGGTCTTGTAAAGCATAATACAAATCTAATCCAACTCAAATTAAAGAATCCAGATGCTAAACTAACAGCTCAAATCAATTAATTAATCCTAATCCTAATAAGATGTTCCCAGTGCAAAGACATGCATTAAATTGTTGTCTGACAATGTTGTCCTTATGTGTAAGCCCTGTAATTTTGAGCATTTGTAACCCATTTTACATCAAAAAGCATCAGAGATATGCACTCATATGCTGTTTATTGAGGTCAATGAATGGTAAAAAGAAAATACAAGAAAAAACAATGACCAAAATGTTACTATATAATTTAATGGTAAGCCCATACCATCAATGTTGTTTACTATATCTGAAATACTTTCAATATGATATTTTTCCTATAAGAAAATGAGACTTAGTTTTTCTTATAGTAAACTTCAGGCAACTTGAGGCTAATCAAAACGCCACTGGGAAAGAAAACAAACCATTTTAGCTGGATCCAAAGTTACAGGTGTGGGCCCGGCCTCAGACCCTAAATGGTTTCCAGCCTGTTGACTAGAAGCTGCAATTTAGCAACTCTGCCCCTTTTTTCTTTAACAGCTGCTGTTTTCACTGCTTCACTTGCAGATGGCTATAGCATGAGAAAGAGTTCCAGAAGAAGCGTTGGCATGAAGGGGAAAACCAGGCACAGTCCGCCCAGGCCTTGTGCGCTTTACGCAAACCAGCCACGCACAGACTCTGCTCCATATGAAAGCAAAGGAAAAAAAGAGTGAAAAGGAGGGGTAAGAGGCTCGAAATAGCACACCAGTCAGGGTCTGCATGTGTCGAGACTGCAGTAAAATTGAGTGGGAGGGAGGCCTTTGGAAAGTAAGTCAAAAGTAATTTTGTTTTTAAGAACAAGGTCTAATACACAAATGTATTACATATTATATATGTAATTACATATCTTGGCAGGTATCTAGGTATTTCAGTAAGAGTTTGTTTGGGACAGTATTCTTGATAAATGTTTGCAGTTTTAACAGCATTTGGCTTTGAGTTTTAGTAAGTAAATTGATGGGACTATAAGCAATGGTGTAGAAAAGCCACAATTAGACATTGGGGAGGAAAAAACCCTGCAGTCATTTAAAAATGCATATCACAGTGATTCACAAACTTTTCACACCAAGTTCCATCTCGCAAAAGGTTTGGCTTTTCAAGTTTTACTGGGCAAAGGCAAAACACGCGATGCGAAAAGGCAAAACACGTGACGCGAAAAGGCAAAATGAGACCGAGGGCAAAATTTGGCCAGAGTTGAACAATCTGAACAAAATTTCAAGGCGCGATAACCAATCAGGAGCCTGCTTTTGTGGAAGTGACGCGCTGATGACGTAGCCCCAGGGCAGGGCCATCAGAGGAGTCTGTACGGTGTCTGTACGGAGCAATAAACACATCTGTATTGGTTTATACAGACAAGAATACTAAATGGATCTATGTCAGAGTCTCCTGAGATACTGTAGTGAGTAATTAGATGGTTATTTGTGACTGGAGCTGTGTTTTTGTGTGACTTGTATGATCTGAAGCGGAGATTCTCCTGTGAAGGCTGATCCACGTATCACAAAACATACGAATAAAGATGATAGAAACACATACGTGAAGAGATTATCAACAGGACTGACTGAGGAGGGTCTGAGCTTTATAATAAACTGAGATTTAGATCTAGATTGTCATATTACAAACACTGGTGCTATCGATCTAAAGCACCATTAGAGTATGCTATATCCCCACCGTGCCTCACATATACACATGACCACAGCTCATCAAACTGGCATTTTCACAGCGGTCATACGGCCCAAAAGGTGGTACTTGGTACTAATTGGTTGTACTCCCCAAACTGGTTGCGTCTCCAGAGGATCTTGTGGACCCACGGACGGCGACACCGCCTTTGCTTGCCCTTCCAAAGTAAATAAAGCACCGCAAGTCACGTTTCAAAATGTCAAGCGAGAAGAAATTTTTGCGTTTGTCGCGTCTGGTGTGAACGCAGCATAAGACAGGAAATAATGCAAAAATGAATGACTAATCAAAAAGACATCAAACAAAGGCAACACCATGTATAAACCAGTACTGAACTTGGTCTGAACCAGGTCTATACTGAGCCATAAACCAAAAGACTCCAAAATTGTCAAACACAAAGTCGAAAGAATGAAAGGCCAAAAGGGATGAGTATAAAACTCAAAAAAGGCAGTAGAAGTCTGGGTCCACTGCAACAATCAAACCTGGTGGGAGGTCTTTGGAAAGTAGGAGCATGTCACACTGTAGCATTGAAAAGGACTGACAAGAGAGACATGGTAAATAAAGGTCAAGCTAAGAAAAAAACTAAGGGCCTGCGTCATTCTCCTTGTAGGTCTATGAAGGGACATAAAAAGTACAAAAACATAAACTTAGTCTCATAGGGGGGAAAGACAGCCCGTTACTATGGCGCCTCAACATTCCTCTATGAGAACATGTATATTTTCTGATCACAAGAAAAATAATCTGGCCGAGGAATTTTATTTTGAGAGCCGCCCAGTGGATGTTCAAACAGGTCCAACTGGAGTGTTAGAATTTTGTGTACAGTTGAGGTGAAGGCCCAGGAAAGTAGTTGAATGGTAGCAATACTGTACATTTGTGATGAGAGTGAGGAATTTTCAGTTAGACCAGCGGCGTAAGATTGTACTAAGAGGCTCAAGTGAAAATTTTCAGAATGGGCCCCAAAGAAACTAAACTATGAGGCCAGTACAAATTCATATAACTTGTAAAACTAAGTCAACTATCAATTTATTTATCTATTACCAAAATAAAGAGCTATCCAAAGCTTTTATTTATAATACATATTCAATGTCTTTAACACAAGAACCAAAAGAATGTACAGGGTTTGTACAGGGTTTGTACGGGCCCCCCCTCTATCTCCTGTGCCCCAGTGCCTGATGCTATGCCCCGTACCGTCCATTCAAGGTCATAAATGTATTTGCTAGAAAGACCGAAAATAAAACCTCCAATGTTCCATGACACATTGGTTATCGACCAAGTGGTCATAAAACAAGTACTACAGGCTACAGAAAAGCAAATTCAGTTCATGGTTTTTTTATTTTTATTTTTTATTATTGTATAATAATGGTATGTAACTAACAATGCTTCTATACATGTGTGGTTTAATATTTGTTGCAATAACATTGTATGGCCAACTTTTTAGGTGTGTTGTTGAGTCTAAGAAATCTAAATAGTGGACCCTTTAAAAATGTATTTTTTGACAAACTGCTAGGTGTAGGAAGAGTAGATGCTTAGCCAGAGCTTTCAAGGGGGGGTGCAAAGTTTAGTTTCCTTCAATGTTAAGACCATTTAGTAGGGCTAAAGGTTAGAGTAGCTGCAGTAGCAATAGATACCAAACATGGGTCAAATTGTTCATTATTTGCAAGCTATGATAAACTGGACTAGAAAAGGTCTGTCCTGAGCACTGACCAGTGACCTCCACTTGAACCCCACCTCTGTTCCAACCACCTCCGCGTCAGCCGGAGGAGGTCCAGCTGCTAATGACAGACTGAGGACTGAAGATCTGGAGGTGGAGGCTATAAAGAGGACCTGGAGAGAGAAATATTACAGCTCAGAGCTTATAAACATCCATTTAATACTAGTGACAGGGCCCAAGACACACAAACTACTGTAGGGTCAGGGACTGCAGGACAACGTGGACACTTTTATGGACAGAGGTTAAACATAGTGTGTGTCAGGTGGTGTATAGTCAAGTAAGACAAGATAACCTTACTAGATAATTTCAGTGCAGGTTGCCCAATAACCAAAAGGTTGATAGTTCAGTCCCCACCTGGTTGGTATTGCTGTGATCTGCTCAGCTGCGGCTAGAGAAACAGATTACCACCACCAGTGTGTGTTCTTGGGCAAGTCACTTCACTCAACTTGCCTCCATTGTGTTCGACAATGGCATATACATGTTTGTGTGATTGTCGTACTGTGTTGTGTGGCAGTTGGAAATTACATTTGTATGGTATGGCTGCCACAGTTCAGTCTGTCTGCCCCAGGGCAGCTGTGGCAAGAAAGGTAGCTTATCATCACCACCAGTGTGTTTCTTTGGGCAAGACTTCACCCAACTTTCCCCAAGTGTGTGTGAAACTGATGTATGATGAATGTGTGTGGTTTATCATGCCGTGTTCAATGGTGGTCAGAAATGGTGCTTATGGCGTGGCTTCCACATCTCAGCCAGTCTGCCCAGATGTGGCTAGAGAAATAGATTACCACCACCAGTGTGTGTCCTTGGGCAAGACACTTCACCCAACTTGCCTTCAGTGCATGTGGTACTGGTGTATAAATGTGTGATTGTGTGGTCAAACATTGTGTTCAAATGGTATGACTGCCACATCTCGGTTAGTCTGCCCCAGGACAGCTGTGACTAGAGTAGTAGCTTACCACCACCGGTGGGTGACTGTGATGTGCATATTTGTAAAGCGCTCCTAGTAACTAAAAGAAAAAATATATAGTTTTGTTATCACATCAGTTTTTTTAGTTATCAGGTATTTACGTCAGGAGTAATCTTAGAGTCTTAAAAGTTGGACAGAGAGTAATATTTAAACTAATACAAATCTCCAAGACAGTAGAGTGTACTCTTGGTCATAGTATACAGACAGAAAGGGCACTTAACAACAATGCATTGACAGGTTTGCGTCTTCTTGTGCAGATCTGTGTCACCAACAGTAGAAAGAAGAAATACTTTTACTGTGGACTAAGACTAAGACTGACAGTTTAGGCAATGCTATATTATCGTTTCCCCAAATTGAAAGCTTATGAAATAAAAAAGTCCTGCTTTAGTCTTGATTTAGTCCCAGTTTTGTCCTTATTTAGTCCACATTTTCTGCCAGAGTATTCAACAAATGCCAACAAATTCACCTCAACACCCCTACCACCGTCACATGACAGTTGTACTTGACTCTCAGCTTTCTCTCTCTCCTGTAAGCACCTTGAACCAGACTGGAATGGCTCCTCAAATATGCCAAATATGCCCACCATTCCGCCCCCTCCCGCTCTCTCTTATGGACCACCCCTTCCCCTCTCACCCCTCCCAAACCCACAGCATTCCAGCCCCGGACACTCGAAAGATTACATACTTGTGATCCCATTGAAAAGAAAGCAGTTAAGGACATTTAATAATGCAAGTTTCCACCCAGCTGACCCAGACGTGCCTTTTAAGGGTACGTTTTGGATTTCTTTTTTTTTTCATTAAGTTCCAAAAATACTCCGAACTACTGGGAATGAGAAAAGGAGGTAGAGAGAGTGGGAGAGTGAGACAAGATAACAATCTGCAGGAAGGCGGGAAGTTTTGGCCTTAGCGCTAAGACGAGAACACCTAAGAAAATAAAGCTGTGGAATTTACAAGAACTGTCCTAACTGGAGCGCTCCCCCCTCTCGCTCGTTTGAAGTCCACTTCCTTTGCACGACTTTCATCATTCCGAACGGGATGGTGGAGGTAGCCGTACATTCTTCCATTTTTAGAAACGTATATGTTACCAGTTGGTCATATGCACAAGTCCTCAATTCTGAATCAATAACTTCATGGTCCTAAGTCTGACATGGATTTCCACTGTTAAAATCATTCTTCCTTTGAGAGCCTTGAATGAAAATGTCCCCTGTTTCGACTCAGAGGTTTGATTTTACAGCTATTTTAACAAGTGAAAACAATTTCTTCTTAAATATTCTTAAATTTCTTATAAACTTACAAATACCAATATTGCAGTATTCAATATGATTACTTAATATTGAATGTTTTTCTCATATCATAGACATTTTCTCATGATCATCACAACTCAGTAATTGTATGTGTGATTGTGTTAGCCCTGCAACAAACTAGTAACAAATTACCAAGACCAAAGTATTGTTGTAGGTTTGCCAAATCCACACAATAGTAGACTAACCTGCATTATGAGTGGTTGAGGTCCAAACTCCACCATGTGGGGGGCAGCTGCTGTGGTCAGGCCTCACTGACCATTAAACATTACACAGATTATCACCTGCAGCTATCACGCTATACTGTATCCAACAGATCAAACACATTCCTGGGTCAGATGGTGAAATATACTGGTCATGTCAGTAATATTGACAAAACACAAAGGAACTTTAAACTGTCTTTGCCTTGCTGGGCGGTATGTAACATTTAATCTATTTTGTATCTCCAAATATTCAATATCTAAATAACTATGATGCCGGTTCTAGATAAGATTTATGGGGTAAAATACTTAAAAACTAGGCCTATGCTCTCGTCCCGGACAGCAAGGTGTAAATCGGCGAAACGCCCCCATACATCTGCCACAACTGTCACCAGCGGGCACCTAAATCAAACATTGTGTGATTTCTAAGGGTTTTTATATTGTTAACGAGAAATTAAGAGGCCTCGCCCCCAAACCATGACAAACATGGGAAGGGTCTATTTTACTTTTTTGATGTTTGTGATGTTATGTGAAGGATGTGTTGTTTAAGATAGGGGGTATATTCTTTGGTTTCTTTTTCTCCCTTTTCCCCCATAATGCGTAATCCAATCAATTGCCCCTCGCCTGTCTTTAAGATGGGGGGTATATTTGTTGGGTTCTTTTTCTTTCTTTTCCCCCAAAATCCTTAATCCAATCTTCATCGGGATGCCCCCCTCTTCATCTAGACCCGATGCAGCTCCACATTCACTTGGATGTCCCATAAACCTGCTGCATCCATAGACACAAATTGAGCTCTCTCAGGAGGACCTCATCCATGGATCCCTCTGTCATGTGGTTCTCCCTAATTTTTCTCTTTTTCTCTTCCTCATTTATCCAAACAAATAATAATAATAAAATCAAATCTGCTGACTTCTTGTCAGGCAACAGCTAAGGCAATTGCTTACAGCCTCCTGGTGAGAAGAGACCCCCAGTATATTTCCATATGTCCATATTCCTGTTTCAACACCAGCTTATTATTGTGATATAATTGCTCTGCATGGATTAGAGTACCTCCACTCCTAAGTGCTTCAGGGCATTGATTAGCTAATTAATTAATAACCATTAATTGTAGAAGTACCAAACTCAATCCAGTTCAGTGTCTTCATGATATGCAACTGTCCAGAAAAGCTGAAAAAGATCTGGCAAAGAATTTTTGAGTTATTGCGTTCACAGTTTAGGTCATTAGGGGCCCCGCCCCCAAACCATGACTAACATGGGAAGTGTCTGTTTGTCTTTTATGATGTTTGTGAAGGATGATTTTTGAGAAATTTTGTAAATTTCCCTAAAACTACATTCTTCTTTCAGTCTATAGGGGGCGCTATGGGGTAACTGCCATCATATTGGTCAGATGTGGTTTCGGGGTCGCGGGGTAATTAGGTATTTCAGGTTTGAGCCTATTCGGGCAAAGTATGTGCAAGTTAGAGGCTGTCAAATATACTGTACCTGACCTCCCAAATGCAATTCAAAATAGCCGACTTCCTGTTTGTTGTAGGGTGGGGCCATAATAATATTTTATGTTGGGTACACTGTGGAGAATCACTGTACCAAGGTTCATTGCTTTCTGACAAAGTAAGTGTGTCAAATAAAGA
>JAVQKC010023676.1:0-15166 GCA_036025475.1 Philypnodon macrostomus | reverse complement strand
GCCCGTTATTAATTAATTACTTAATTAATATTCATCGAAGAAGTACCCAAATCGATACAGTTCGGCGTCTTTATGGTATGCACCTGTGTGCAAATGTTGAAACTGATCCGGCAATTCGTATTTGAGTTATCGCGCTCACAGCTAGGATCTGCGGACGTGATTGCATAATATCGTTGTTTCGCCGATATAATAATTACAGCTCATTTTTAATTGGATGAACCCAACACATCTCAAAAGATTCTGTATTATTAGAATTGGATGCTTGCGATCTGCGGCTTTCAGTCAGCACCAATGAATTGACGCGGAGCCTAAAAACACAGCCACAGCCGGTGAATGGAGTAGGCTGCTTCAGGACACAAAAGGATTCAGGATGTACATAGGCAAATACTAATTAGTCTTATTAACCCAATTCATTGCTAAGATTTTTTTGTTGATGCCCATATCAATTGTAAATGCCTCAACATCTGAATAAAAATCGTTTTGTGGCATTTGATTTGTACCCAGTTTCCCAACGTCATGCAATCTTTCTGCAAATATTTGAATGTTTAAACAGGAAATCTAAGTTGGCTGCGGGAATGTCTAGAGAACAGAGTGGGAATCAATGGACTGGATAAGGCCGGAAACACTGCCCTCTACTGGGGATGTCATGGAGGACACAAAGGTAACAGTTACATGTTTTGGTAATAGATAAAAGATATACATGACTAAAATGACATTATGGGAGTAGGAAGTTGACATATCATGTGCTTAGTCTCTTCCTTTTGTTCCTAACCCATTGTTTTGTGAGTCTGTGTCACTGAAACCAAAAATGCTTCTGCTTTTTCTGTTGAAGATGTGGTGGAGCTGTTGCTCAGCCAGCCCAACATAGAACTTAACCAACAGGTCAGTATGGTTCCATCCTTAAAGTTTCAGTGGGCAGTCCAGACCTCACATTTGAATGTTATCTAAACAAGTGACCAGCTCCACTCATTCTGTTCACACCTGGCTTTTATACACAGAGCACAAAAAGATCAAATCTGATGTCCTCACTTGACTTTCACCCTTACCCTAACCCTATATGTCTGGTTGGATATAAAGTGCTTAGTATATTAATGTGATAGTAAAAGAATCAGTAACTACAGCTGCCTCTATATACGAATCAAAATAAAAATCACCATTAAAATCAATTATGTTTTTGCTGAAAAGCATTCTATCAGCAGGATATATTCTGACTCCGTGATGTGATCAGAGCCGGGCCACTTCAGTGTGTCTGAGTGATTGGATCTAATCATGCAGTGAGTGATTCACAGCTGGCTTTAACAATGACCACTTCTGATTGGATGACTGTCTGCATTTTAGCTATATAACATATCGCAGAGAACAATAGAACAATATCTCAAACATGCAAAACATTAGGTGTCCATTACTCTGTGGCAGAGACTGTTAAAGCAAACACAAATACACAACAATGTCATTTTTGTATACCTTTCCATATAGCAAATGTAAATACAATACATAAAAACATATTTAGCTAATGCTCATGTTTTGTGTTCTAGAATAAACTTGGTGACACAGTGCTGCATGCTGCTGCGTGGAAGGGTTACGCTGATATTGTGGAGATGTTGCTCAACAAGAGTGAGTAAACACTCAAAAAAGAGTTTGTCTTATTTTTGAAATGTTACAAATGTACAGCTTTTCATTGCATTTACTAATTACAGATGCACGGACAGACATTAGAAACAATGAGAACAAGTTAGCGTTAGAGATGGCCACCAATGCCCAGTGCGCATCACTCCTGAAGAGGAAGCTGGGGAACAGTGAGTATAATGCCACCGAGACAATTCAACAATATCTGTACAATACAGTTGAACGTTTCTGTTGTTGCTGTTGCAGACATCACCCGGACACACAGTAACGCAGAAGAGTATTTGGACGATGAGGACTCGGACTGATTGTTTTCGGTGCATCGTGTCGGTCTTCCATCGGGGGTTGGGAGGGGTGAAAGAGCTCAGAGATTGAACACTTTACATATTCTACTGTTGGCTCTATGAGTTACAGCTGCTTACACCTGAGTTAGTTTAAGTGTTTGAGCGAGAGACTCTGAGAAGCACATTCCAAACATACAGCTTATGTTGAGTCCATCTGAACAGAGCATTAAAGTGCCACTGCAGATTATAAGATTGCTGCTTTGTGTTTACTGTCTACTTTTCAAACTCACACAAGCAAATACAATGTCCCAGCATCAGAGGGAACATGTATTAAAACCCTCACTGTAAAATTTGTTAATGCAGCTCTGACCTCTGTTGCTTCTTAGCACTGTACAAAATCTTTTTATATTAGGGGTAATGTCTTGGGAGTTGGACTGTGCTGGGGAAAAATACATGTGTTATAATGTGTACATGAGCTTAATCGGGTTATGGACTGTGTAAACTGTCCTTCCCAACTGCATGGAACGAGGTTTACCTTAATGCATCCAACCTGAAGTGTAACATTTCGACTGCCAAACAATACTCTTATTTGTGTTAAAGTAATTTTAATTCTTTATCATGTCGTGCTTTTGTTCTGGGAGCATGTGTCAGTGAAATACAGCTCTGACCAACATATTCTGTATATTGAAAATAAACATGCCTTCTGTCTAAGTGAGTGAATCATTTCTGTGTACAATGAGAACATTAGCTGACCATTAAATGCACAAAACCCTTTTGCCCCTATAATCTGTAAGGTTGTATCGTGAAACATGTCATCTACAGGAGCCCAAAGTGGACAAGAGTAAATATTTGCAATTATATATTTAATTTCTAAAATAAGTGGTACCAATACAATTATAGCCCACTCAATGTACACTGCAATGACTAAATCTTTGCGGTCCTGTCTGTAAAAATGAGTCAGCCATTAAATAATGCATTTTAATGGTTTAATGTAACTTAAGCTCAAAAAAATATAAAATTAACTGCATTTTGGATGAATTTAGACAGTTAAAATCTGTGTCTTGGTCTATACTGTAGTTGGTAATATCCCCTCCGCTTTGCCACAGTAATATAGTTACTACCTGAAATGTAGAACCTTCTCTGAGCTGCATATTTCAGTTAAGTCCTTATGCTATGTCAGGCAAACAAGGGAAAAAAATAACAATAGATTCATAGTCAAATATTTTCTTTATTACAAAGTCAGCATGTTGATGACATTCAAAAAAGGCAAAGAGAGAGATGTGAACATGAGTGATCCAGGGACATGCTACAAAAAGGCGCTGCTGTTTGGATGATTTCACTTCCTCAAAACTGCTCCCTGACCTCTGACATTGTACCAAAAATAGGGTAGGGTTTTCCCCAGACTTTGCACTTTTAAATACAGCAAATTAGGCAGAAGGCAAGCCTATTTGTATTGTCTATTTTGAATCTGGTTTCTATGCATTTCATGTGATATAAAGAGCATCCTGGCGTAGCTACTAAGGACGCAGGGAGGTAGGTAGGATCATAATACTGGGCCGAACTAAAGCTTAAAGTCGCATGACTGTTAATTGTGCCTTTGTCCAATGAGTAATACATTATGATGTATCAGTTATATGAAGAGATTGAAGGAAGCATTGCAGTTAGACTGTGTTCGCGTTTTTTGGAAAAACTCAGATGGAGGCAGAAGATATAACTTTATAAGTAAGACGTGTTTTTAAAGAAATATCCAAACAGAAAATCCACATAACTCCTGAGAAGACTTTTTTGTTTTTAGTTATTAACAAATGTATTTTGACACTAGATTCTATCAGGATTTTGTGAGCGTGCTGTGGCTTCTATCTCTCTGTTACCCTTAGCCAATGCAGCCCCATTTTAAAGTTATCCTAGGCCATAGTCAGTAACAAAATCCCAAACAAAACATTAACTGGTTGAATGTTTGTAGACCTTCTTTTTGGATATTCTTTTAAAAGAGTGTCATTATCAGCTAGAATGTAAACACAACTTAAATCATATATTCAGGGAGGTGCACGTCATAGAAAAGCTAGGAAGAATAGATTGCACACTTGAAGAAAAATCTACAGCTGTATACCAGGATTCAAAGTTCAATGTTTATAAAAAAACTGAAAATCAACAGAAAACAGCAGATATGAGAAATAAACAGACAGTCAAATCACTTTGTACAATTATTTGTGTGGCTTGTCAGCACTGACGCTAAGTCGTACAGACCGAACGACAAGGCACGTTTGAGCATAAAAAACATGTATTTATTCATAAGGCTTTCGGACATGCTGTGGTTCGTAAAGATAGTTGACGTGATCTGAAATGTTATTAAAATGACTTTGATATTTGTTAGTGACCTACCATTGTGTTTTATGTGAAGGCCTGCACTAGTTCTGCTCATGTTCAAGTGATATGGTGACTTGCTTTTTATTTAACTTCTGTAAATGCAAAGATTTCATCAAAAGGGGCAAAAAAAACCAAACAACTGATGTGTTTTTTCTTCTGATATTGCCTCTTTTCACATGAATCCCTTCTTTGGGAAAACTGATAAAATTGCAGCAACGGCGAATGGAGGAGGAAGAAGAAGCACTTGCTGGTTTTCCCACAGCTCCCGTTGAACTGAAGCATTAAAAGGTATGTACTGGACGGTAATACTGACATACTGCTACATGGTACTATCTACCACTGACACGCATGCACGAAGAACAATGTGGGATTTGGAATTATTGCCCTATTGCACATTGAGTATCCATTTACAGCTCGGTTATGTTTCCGTTGGCTCAAGTAGCATTTCGGTCTGTTTAGTGTTGACTTCACAAAGACACACTTAAGATCATTTACAGGTTCACATCAAAAACATCTACGGCTGAATAGGATTTGCTTCATCTCGAGGCACACGATTCAGAAGCTGAGGAGAAGGGACACTGAAGAGATGAATGTGGAAATGATGTTCTGTATGGTCTGGCCAAGTCAACTTAAGTTATATTTGAAATAGTTTACTGGGCGCGCCTGGACATTCTGGTAAATGTGTGAGCATTCAGAATAACATTAGCACAGATGGCTCAACATGTACCTTGTAAAAATGACAAAACTAGTGTGGGCCACTCCCATGAACTCTAAATATTATATATAAATAAAATAGCTGTTGAATGTATGCTGAGGTTATCAGGAATCTGAAAAAGCAGAAATGGTCAAAGGCAAAAAAACAGCTGAGAAGGAAAATCTCAAAATGCAACATCAGCTGCAGTACAAAGAGCCATAGTGTAAATATGCATTTCCAGAGATCAATAAAGTGTCCTCTCTTACCAGCTTCAAGAATGACTTTTGTGCCTCGTTTATTTTGGGCTTAGCCATCGACTTCCTCTGAAACATGAACCATCACCGGGAAGTTAGAGAAAGATTAGTTATTAGAAAGTTATTAAAGATAAAGTGTATGGAAGAACACTGTCACAGTGTGGACCTCATCTTTAGAGCCCACCGTCAGGCTACAGATATAAAACAATGGAACTTTTTTTAAATAAATAAAGCTCTTAGGATGTTAAAAGAAAATAAAATACAACAAAATTAAATTTGGGTAAAACAGATACACACTGGTCAAGAAACGGATACACACTGGTCAAGCAGCTGATACACACTGGTCAAGCAGCTGATAAAACTGAGTTATTTCCTTCATTTGTTGGTTTTTTCTCTTTTTTACAAAAATTGAAATATTGTTTTTTTCAGTGTTCTCTGCACGTGTCCATAAAAATGTTTTAGTACCAATGAGTCCTCTTTTGAAATACATCCACAACTGTACATTAGGTCTTGCATGTGAATTCACACAAAACTGAAATCAGCGCGTCATTGGACGTAAAAAAAGCTTCTTTACACATATGGGTTAAAATTATCATAATAAACAATATAAAAAAAGAAGACCGCCCTAATGCTAATGCGACTCTTGGAGATTCGTCTTTTCTTCAATGGCCTGCTTTATGATCTCAGCCAATTTCAAGCGGTCGACTTTATCAGAAAAACCATGACCTATGACGAAGAGAACACGGGACATTACAGTTAAAATACTTACTAAATTTAATGTTGATTCTCTTAAGTTCATTTGTCATCAGAAAACTCTAATCAAAGAAACAGTGGTTCTTGATTCAAATCATGGTTTGGTTCTGATTCAGAAATTGCTTGGGTGTAGTATTGGGGGAGTCCTTATTCGACGTCTTTTCTACACAATTCCTTTTTCATTGCTAAATATGAGAGCCAATTGAATTGACCGGCACATTAAAGATTTTTTTGTTGGTAATAAGATAATAATAAATGTAGGGGTGTGTGATATGGTTGTAAATGATCGAATCGACGATCGCTGAATCGTGATACGGTGCATTCATGCATACTCTTCTCTTCACTGTCATTTTTACTGTAACAATGCCAAGTGTTCATATTAATAAAATAGACACCGACATGACAGCAGTAGTCTTATGTTTAAGACAAAAAATATTAAATAAAATCAGGTTAAAATTTAAATTGTGATCTTGACTGAAAACATTTTTGATATTAGATTTTTACAATATCGCCCATCCTTAATTAAATGGTACTGACCATTCCAGTTGAGCCCATGCAGACCATCTCTCAGCAGTTTACAGTCTCTGTTGAACCTCCATGCCTCAAACATCACCTCGTTCAGCTTCTCATCCTCATTTCCTCCTACATTTTTAAAGAAGATAATTATTTTAAATTGTTGTTATAGATTCCCAATAAACAAAATATTTAACACTTTTAACACTGCTTCACCCTTCACCCAAAGAGTCAGTTACACCCTCTAGACCAGGAAAAAATCCAAAATCAGCTCCTCCCACATTATTCCTGATAGATTCTAGTTCTTAATAGATAACGGATGTATCGACCAATCGGAGCACTCCTGTTCTGTGGAAGCGTGTCACACAGAGGTCCACAGAGGGTCTCACAGTTTCAGACTTCTGGTCAAATTATTATGGAGTAATTATTATATTTTGCTCAAATACAAAGTAAAAACATCATACAGCTTCATACGTAATATGAAAAATAGGTCATGTGACTTTTAAACCCTGGGTCTGAATACCGACCAGCCTGTGGTAGTATGCACTGTGCAATCACATCTCGTAGTTTTTCAAGTGCTTCGTTTGAGTCTTCTGCTCCGTCTTCTGGGTCGTGAATGAAGAAACTGTCAGTGGGCTTGGGCCTGCAAAACACACAAAAAGGAGATCATTTATTGAATCCACGACAAGCTAGAACAAATCATGTGAGATGTTATGGGATTAGTATAGAGTATGTGATACCCAAGCAGTTTGCGTTTCCTGAGAATAGGGTTGTTGACGGAGTTTAGTGGCTTCAGGCTGATGTTAAGATCCTGTATCCTCATGTTGGCCAGCTGCTCTGCATGGGCCTGTTGGATACCCGCTACTACCGCCTATGGGCAACAATGAGACACAAGCTTATTGATCAATAGTTGCTTCTAGGTACAATAAAAACTGTAGGGAACAACATAGAAAGAATGAGGTGTTTGTCGAAATTGGAACATACCTTATCCATCATCATCTGGGCAGAGGGCAGAACGTTATCCAAGGCCTCGGTGCAGTTAAGCCAAGGGTGAGCCAAGACCCCTTCGATGGTGAGCCTCTCCTCTGGCTTCACTTTCAGCAGTCTGTGAAAAGCACACAAATCAAATCAATAAACATTATAACAATACAATAGAAAACAAACTATGAATGCACAGTCTAATACAAGATTAGTGAGATGTGAAAGGGGATTTATGTAATTAACTATAAATAAGCTGGAAACATCATAGTTACCTCTGCCAAGGGGGTAATGTTTTCGTTTGTCCATCTGTTTGGATAAAATTTTCCAATGTACCAGCAGGCAGTACGAAAGGATAAAGACATACTTGCGCACAATGTCTTTGGCCATCTCAGAGATCTGGCTCCACTCGTCTTCAGGAAAGTCAAAACTGCCCGTCATAATCTTCTTCCTCATGTCCTTCGGGATGGTGCGACTATGGTGCTTTGAGTAGAACGGAGGATAGCCGCACAGCATTACATAAATGATCACGCCCAGGGACCACAAGTCACAGCTCTGGAGAAAAACAAATGAAGATATGTAACGAGATTTCACAGCATTTCTGAAACATGTCATCGATTAACATAAGCAGTGTGGACATACCTTGTTGTAGGTGTAGGGAGTGGGTGAGGTAGGTATTATTCCAGACTTTTCTTTCTGGTGTCTTCTTTGTGCCTCAAGTACCTAAGAAAAAGTCACACCACCAGAAAAACATCAGTAAAATGTACTTCTTTATAGAGTTAAAACTAATAGAAATGCAGAGTCCACGTACTTGAGGTGCTACATAGTAAGGAGTGAACTGAGGGGTCATCAAGTCTCCTTGATCGATTTTGGCAAAACCAAAGTCACACAACTTCACAGGCGCATCCTGTGGGCAAGATACAACTAGAGTTAATGAAGAGATATGTAGAAATTCAGTTTAGTCGTATTATTTAAAATAGTTTTACTGATATCATACTGTATATGTTGTTATTTCTATACAGATGAGGATGACAAACAAGACCCAACAATATTGTATAGTATACAATATATATGTTTTAGTTTGGAATGGTACCTACCAGAGAGTTATCCTTAAAGAGCAGATTCTCTGGCTTCAGGTCTCGATGTGCAATATTTAAGGAGTGACAGTGTTCCAAGGACTGACTGATCTACAACAGAGAGAAGAAATCAGACTGAGACTTGTGTGTTTGAGTCCCCAGAGCATATTTGTGGTTCACAGCGCCATTTTGGTTTTAAAACATAAAAAGAACCTGCACACACCTGCTTAGTGACCTCACTGGCCATCTTTTCAGTGAAATGTCTGTGCTGACTTATCCTGTGGAACAGCTCTCCCCCCTCCATCATCTCCATGACGATAAGGAGTCGGGCTCTGTGACAATAAAGATGTGGAGCATAACCAGAAACACATTGTAAAATGATACTGGCCTAATGCTGAGATACATAGCGATTTGTACCTTGGACTTGACTCATGAGGGAACTGCACACTGTTGGCGTAAACCTCCAGAATCTGAACTATGTTTGGGTGGTTGGCACACATCATATGAAGGCGCACCTACAACACGGTGAAATAAATAAATTTAAAAATAATACAAGAGCCTCTAAAGTGTTAACATGGTTCTGAGGTCTTTAAATCAAATCAATAAAGTATGTTGAAGCTCTACTCATCCAGTCTGGGCAGCCTCATGTGTCACCTCGTACACTCTTATTGTTGGCATGGCAAGCTATGAGCACTTGGCAAGCTATGAGCGCTATGTTGTAAGCTGGTGATCTGTCCAGTATTAATATTTTGAAAATATCAATGTTTTATTTGTTAGTAAAGTAACTTATTTGTTAGTAAAGTAATAATAATAGTCCATCTTCATGCTCAACGTTCAGCCTTCTCATTGCTCAAAGTCATCACCAAAGTCAAAGTATCTTTATTTGTCTCACATCACATAAAACAGACCAAGACAACAAACATGACTAGAACTGAACTCAAAGTGCATTACATTTTCACCTTAAATAATTTTGCAGTTGATTACATACAGAAACCTCCCCACACTTCCACCCCCCTCCCCCCACACACCCACAGTCACAACAAGAATACATTCAGATGTCTTTATTTTGCATTTTAACTAAAAGTGGGACAAAGGAGTTTTTGTACACATTGTGCCTGGACAAAGGGACCCCGTATCTTCTCTCTGAGTTCATGAGCTGATATTCAGGATACAGCACATGTGTAAGATCAGATACAATGTAGCCTGCCTGTGTGAAGCATGCTCAAACAGCCCCCACGGCAAAGGGGGGCAGGAATGCCAATGATTTTTTCCTGCTGTTTTGAACAGACTGAAGAGATTTTACTCTTTGATTTTACTGTTAAATTGCTGAACCAGCTGGTTATGCTGTATCTCAGTATACAGACACTAAATAATCTGAGTCTGTGCAGAAACTGGCACTGGTGGATTCTAGAGCGTACACTGGTCACCTGTGTATGGTATCACAAATGCAGACCATATGCTTGCATCTTTTTTGTCATTTATTATTTTCAACAATGCAATGTTATTCAATCAGATTTTATGTACACACTGCATTTCCAACTATCTGCCTCTGAAAGTCTGCTTTCACAGTTTTCTTGCTTGTGTGAATCAAGCATGTGCCATTTGTTTAGACTGGCTCGCTGTTTGATCAAAACAAAATCTGCTAATGACAGAGAGGCTGGCAGCTACACTGTTGAATGCAAGGAGAAGATGTTAAGGGCAAAAAACTATAGCAAAGAGGCCAGACAGAGGGGCCATTAAAACAGAACACAAACAGGCAGACAGAACAAAGCTCCTACTCATGACCAAAGTCAACAGGCATTAATCAAATGTTGGACCACAGTGTTTTCTCTAACCTCGTTCCTGGCTTTGGGACGATCAATGAGGATCTTCAGGGCCAGCCGTTCCTGAGATGACTTCTTCACACATACTCTGGAATAGAACAAACATAACAGGTTGAAGCATTCTGTATCACTGGAGCTATACACAATCAATACAAAGTCCACTGTGGCTTGGCTCCCTTTATAAACAATGGATTCTGTTACCAAACAAGTACACGATCCACTTGTTATAAAGTACCAAGCTCACAGAGGACACAACTTGATTAATAGAAGTATATATTAAAAAGCAATAGAGAAAAGACATTGTCTGTCCATAAAAAGGAACGATATATCAGTAAGTCTTGTGTTGTACTGTAGCTTCACATACCATTGTAAAGATTTAATGAAAAAAAAAAACTCAATTGCATTCTTTGCTTTGATTACATCACTTACAGAGGGGTCTATAGTGCACACACCACAACAGCAAATAGAGAATAATATTATTTTGCAACTGTCCTTTTAATCTTAATCTGTTTATTCCTTTTAGGAGAAAGGGTGTGACTAGATCCTATCCTAGCAACTATAGGCCAATGGCAAAGTACACTCTGAGTTTGGACAATAATCGCAGTGCTAACATAGAGACGTACACAGGCAGATGCTCACTTTCATTCACTAGGCCCAATTTCTCCTAACGCATACATGTTTTTGAACAGTGGAAGAAAGCCAGCATACCCAGAGAACCCACGGTAACACAGTTAGGACATCCACTCAGAAAGATGTATGTACTATCACTGTTTAATTCACTCTTAGAAGTCTGTGGCAATCCTTTTCTGAGAAGCAGCCTGTTCCCTTCACTCTGCAAACCCTGGCCTTAACTCCACTCCCACTATGAGAGCCTTACTGAAAGAAACATTCTGCTTCGGCCAAAGTTCACTTACTGGAAATTCAGAGCGACCTAATGAATCACAGAAGCGCTGCGGCGGTGGAGGGTTGAGTCATGGGCACAATGTGGTATGAGCCAGAGAGAGGTGAGCAAAGGGTGACTAACATCTTCACTGTATTCATATTATTACAACACATCATGAATCACACAGAAAGAAGACAACAAAATTACCTGAATGAAGAGAATGAAGAGATGAAAAGAATGACTCATGAAGTATTCAGAGCAAACAGGTGGAAAAACACGAGCTAACGGGTAACTCAACTTTCAATGAGCCACAACGGATACAACACTTTGTTGTTGCTGCTAAGGGCTGGTTTCTAGACATGTTTTGGCACAGGACAAGATGGTAATATGTTTTTCTTCACAGTTGTGTTTTTGTGCTAACATCCTATAAAACGGCTATTCATAAATAAGTGTAAGTTTGTCTAGTTTATGGTCAGCTATGATGATAAGCTTGTGTTACAACAAAAAAGAACAGTACTTTAGCCTGACTGCCATGAGATTGTTCAATCAATCAGATAGTGTATTAGCTTTGAACTCGTTTGAGAAAACACAACTAATGATCCCCCCTTTGTGATTACTTACGATATCACGGTCTATTGATATATGGAAGAATGTGTGTATACAGTTCACAGATCGGAAACTGCTGAGATTAGATTTTATCATTGTTCCCAGCTGAATTTAAAAGCATCTTTTTAGTCTATAAAGAGAACATCCGCCAAATTGGAAAAAGAGAAATCCTTCAGTTGAAAAGCATTGTTCAAACTTTTTAAAGGGTTGGTGAGGACAAATGTTTTGGTCTGATTCCAAGTCCTGGATGCAGCATGTATTTGTGCGTGTGAGCCAACGACAGACTGACTATGTGCCAAGTGTGCAATAGCAAACGGGTTTTTAATATTCTGGCAGCTCCAGTGGTCTATAATATAAGGCCAAGCAAATGAAAAGATGTTGCTGTGTTAATGTGTCATGGATAATGATAAACTTTAGTGTTGAACTCGGGCCATAGCAAACACAAGTCTAAGGTTTTAGCATAAGCTATGAGGCCTATCCATTAAAAAACAACTAGGCTCTGACATCACTGGAGACTAAACTAAAGGAACAGAAGTCTATTTTGTGTTCAGTTTTACTTATTTTATTTATATTAATTAAATATTTCACAGATAAATAAATCGATATATATTGTAATCATATCATGGTAGTAATATATATATATATATATATTCCACTGTATCGATATACAGTATATATATGATTAACACCCCTATTTTAAAGGCCTACATACTTTTGAACCTTCTGGGGAGGCTGACATGAGCTCTAGCATTTTCAAAGCCTTTTATCGGCTAATGCAGGAGGAGTCAGGAGCCATCCCACCCAGCAGACATACTGTTCACAACCTCCACCTCAGACAAAAGATTATAAAGGTTCCACAATGCAAAAACAAGAGTTACTTATTCTACCTTATTTCATATTATACTTTAATCCTTTCCCCCAGGTCCCTTTACAAGTTGAATGAAAAAATGTATCTCATACAATGTACCGGGACTTAAAAACTGTTTTACTGTTGTTGTGTAGAAGAAAATCATAATTGTTATTGTTGTCCAGGTTCAATATTGTGTTAAAGTTACATGGTGTAAAATACCTGATAGAGACAATAGAAGATATAGAAGAAATATACCAAACATTGTGACACACTAGAACATAAACTCACCTGACAGGTCCACTAATGCCAGCTCCTAACTTCTGCGTCCAGTTTATGTTGTACTCGTCTAGAATTGATGTCTCCTGTAACGGAAAGAGACATAGAATGTCAGGTTAAGTTATTGAATTAATATATTGCAGGGGTAAAAAATTGCACCAATAGGTCACCACCTCTCTCCAGTGCAGAGAACAGTAATCTTATCCATTATCACCTTTCTATTTTGATATCAGTGCTAATCTCTGGCACAGACAGTCCTTGAGAACAAATCCTGGCTGTAAAAGGCATATCTACCTGAGCTTACTTTAGACACTGGATCATGAAAGGATAACAGCAATGAGAATGTCAGTACTAATGACATCAAGCTAGTCCAACAAAATCACAATCATATCAAATAGCATTTATGCTTACATTTCCCTTCACTTTTCACATCAGTAAGTCACAAGGCTAACACAGAGACATATCCAAACAACAACCAAAGACATTCACGCTCTAGATACATTCACTAGGGGCAATTTAGATACAAAGCATCAAACCCACAACCTTCTTGCTGAGAGGCAAGAGCACTAACCGCTGAGCCACCGTGACCCCTTTAAGATTTAACCATGGTCAAAGAGAGTTCTGTGGCCATATATTAAGTGTTTATGCATATCAGGCAAAGTAGTGAATAAGACCCAAAAGCTTAAGCGAATCAGTAAGTATTATGTTTCGTTTACTTGACCCTAGATGAGATATATAGGTCAACACAAATTTCCTCAGGGAGAACTATACAATCCTAAATCATTTACACTTATATCAGGCCAGAGACTAGACATACCTTTATAAATTTGTCTGCGTTGTTATCTTCCGACATGGTCAGCAGCTCTGGACAGATGACTCAGTTGTGTGTATCTTGGAGAGTTGCCACTGAAAACAACGGTTTACGTGTGACCTTAACAATGTTTAGGTATTGAACACCTAAACATCCGAGTTGAGATGACACCAAGAAGTCGAGCCGAAGTCTCCCGATCGGTGCAGTGTTTATTAGTCCAACTCGGCTCGCAACCTCGGGGTTCCACTCGCTCTTCTGGTCGTCTTGAATTCACTGTGGTGACCATGTAGAGTACCAGGTTCCAATACAGTACACAGAAAAAGACAAAGTGTGGACTAGCACACTGATTTTTGGCGAGGTGCTGAGCATAGGATACGAAGTATTTTTAGCCTGCGCAAACAGAGCAGTTGAGAAGACACTGGAGACTTGCTAGATTCTCTTTAGCGGTCTCATTAGCAAGAATGTCGACGTTACTCCATCATTTGGCCAGGGCTAACGCTTAGAAATGAAGGCAACTATGAAACACGCGACATACTAACGACGCTATCATACTGTAAACGGTACTGGAGTGTGTAATTATGATAAGCGACACACAGGTCTGCTACGAGAGGCACATCGTGTTCCCATAGGCAGAAACTCAGGGTAGCCTTTTATGTCGAACCGAGCTAACACGATTAGCAACTTCTCTCGCCTCGGCTCAGACTAAAACATCATTGCGGCCGTTTGAAAAACAATGTAGTAATTTGTTGGTAACAGATCATTGCTATGTGTAACCAAAATAACGAAGGAAGCTGTTGAGAGGTGTTCGAGGAGATACACTCTACACAACTCTGTGCTACATGGCTAATCCAAAGCTTGTCAAGGGAGACAGACTCGGCATTACGCTATAGTAGGCCGCAGAGAACGCCTGTTGATAATTACAACGTGGAATTAAAATTCCATGTTATAATTGAAATATGTCACTTTTTATACATGTAAAGGCAATGTAATATCAAACAGTAATTTCACAAGCATAAACAGCTATTTACAATATTTTAATACATTATTAAAATAAAAACAGGCAGTCGTATGGGTCCATTTAAAGACCCACTCAATGCGGTCCTTGATGCGGTCAGTGTTGGATCTAAAACATGTTTAACATCAGGATATTATAAATGCCCCTTTCAGTGAATTGCAATGTTATTCTATTACAGTAGTTGTTGAGAATATAATGAATACGCGTATTACTGCACTTTTCCATGCTTTTATTATTATTATTATTATTATCATTATTATTATTATTATTATTATTATTATTATTATTATTATTATTATTTATTTATTCTTCAGAAAACAGTGTTTCGGCATCTAGGACAGGTCAAATAATGTGTGATGA
>JAVQKC010023659.1:0-13027 GCA_036025475.1 Philypnodon macrostomus | reverse complement strand
AATATGATGGCAGTTACCTCTATAGCGCCACCTATAGACTGAAAGAATAATGCAGCTTTAGGGAATTTTCTAAATTTGGCAAAAACATTTTTCACAAACATCCAGACAAATCAAAAAAGTGATTAAGGTGCCCGTTGGTAATAGTTGTAGCAGACGTACGTAGCAGACGTACGGGGCAGACGTACGGGGCAGACGTATGGGGCGATGTACGGGGCAGACGTATGGGGTCGTTTTCGCCGATATACACCTTGCTGTCGGGACGACAGCACAGGCCTAGTTGCTGGGATGGACTCCAACCACATGTGACACCTAATGGCCATAAACAGAACATGGATGTTTTTCCTATGTTGACCAACAGGCAACTGAGTGTCTGTTTTTAGTATGAAAACATATTGAAATCCTTATTAATTAAGCACATAGGCCTACATGGGTTTTTTTTGGCACTATTTCTCTTACATTTCAATATTTCGTTTTTTAAAGTTTCTGTTCCAATTTGTACCAAATGTTTGACTTCAGCCAATTTCTTATTAGTAATGCAGGCATTTTTGACAGTTAAGTTTTGGCATAACATTCAATATTAGATGATGGATTGTAGACATTATAACACCACACAACAGCCTGAGTGAAAATCAGAATAGTCAGAAGCAAGGGAAAAGGTATTTGTTTGACTTCGCCCCAAACGCCTCTTTGACTCTCTACATATACTTCTGTGGCTGTGTGCAGTGCGTTGTGCTCGGCAGAACAAAAACCATGAGAGTAAGAGACATTTCCATTTCAAAGGCTCACTGTGCCGCGGTATCAGACATAAGAGAGGCAAATCTAAGCATCATGAATGTGGTACAGTAGCATCAGCCGCATCACCGAGTATTCACAGGAACCAAACTGTGACCTATATTGTCAGGATTCATCTCCCACCTGTGTCAGCCTGATTTCAAAACACCATTTGAGATATTTATATGTTCTCTATCCATGTCATTGTTGGATAGATAGATTTGAATATGATAACCTTAAAACTAATTATACTGTAAATAGAACTAAAGCAATTATTTACTGTTATCAATGCAAAATCTAATTTCCAAACAAACTATTGCAAACCCTTAAAGCAAAAACTTGTCCACTAGTTGCATCAGCCACAATCTTCTGCCTGTAGAGAATTCTGGCATATATTTGTGTTTACATTATTCTTGCCTCAAATTGTTTGATTTGGGAAAAAACAAGCTGGGATTTGAACCCAGGCCTTTTGCACCAAGAACAATCATGGAATTGAGCTCAGCAGTACACCAAATATATACGTCCCCAGACATCCGAGTAAAAACCATCTTCCAAAATTCTAAATGTTGTGTCATTTCTACTGAGTCTTATTAAATGAGCTAACATTGTACCACTCTGTTCTGCTTTATTTTGTGCTGTTATTTGTTCCGTTCTGTTGCATGAAGACTGACTCACGTCAATCCCAGGACTCTGTCTTTTCTGGGGTAGCTTTATTTTTGAGAGGGCTTCTACACTTTAAAAGATACGACCTACATATCAACAATTCTCCTCACACAGTCCATGCACTCTCGCTGTTTATCACAATGAAAAATCATTTGTTAAACTGCAAATTTTGCCTTGTGGTCTCGCCCAATTTTGCTTGCAATACCCTAAGCCCCGAAACATGCACTAGTTTTATGTCTCATTATCGGGTTATCCCAAGATGCACATGAAAAAGTCCAGCCTGACATGTCAACCTTTCCCCGGCAAATAGCTTCCATGTGGCCATTAGAGGCTGAAAAATGCTCACCAGTGGATGTAGTCCTAAATATGGCTTGTGTCACATTATTCTGCCCTTGCTGTCTATTTCTATGCATGAACGCCCTTTGCTATATCTCTTCCCTATTAGAGCCCTTCCGGCTCGGCTGCTCTGTATATTCTTCCCCTGGTTGGGTTCTGCTTTGACTTGCAATTTTGGGCATATTTTATAACTCATCTAACTTTATTTATGTATAAAATTTAGTAATTAACCTTACTTAAATTCTAGTTTCAAATGATACTCATAAATGACCTGGAATGTTTACTCTTGGGGCTATGTATTCAATTCCAAAAAAAACAGCTATTGGATGAATGTGAGAGTGAATGGTTATCAGTCTTGCACCTACAGTACGTGGCCATTGTCCAAGGTCTATGCCTACCTAAGACCCATAGTTTCTGGGACAGGCTCTAGTCCTACAACCCTTTAAAGGAATAACCAGAAGGATTAGTAAACTTGTCCATGTCTGGTCATGTATGGTTAAATTGTCAAATTTTATAGTGCAGAAAGATGGCAACCGGGAACATCACGGATTACACAGCACAAATGAAGAAGCCAAAACCTTCTCTCCACCCTGCTAAGCACCAGAACACGCTTTAGAAGCATTAAGAGTAGTGTGTAATTGAAAAATATGAGTTTGAAGCAGAAGAAAAGTGGTTTTAGTGAGCGTGGATGCCATATTGATTCTCTCTCCTCCTCCAACACAAACAGTTCCTTGTGTTTGCATTGGCTTGAATGTAACTCAGAGTTTTATCAGCGTCTAGCACTGTTTCATTTTAATTAATTGGAGGCAATTTAGCTCAATGGCATCATCAAGGGCTTTGAGGCTCTGTTGAATGGTTTGCTCTGGCAGCCGTGCCCATGTTTGGCCCAAGGCCTAATCAAGGTGCAAGGGTGGATTGATGAAGGCTACATTTTTACTTAGTGGTACGAAATAGGCCGTTAAGGCAGTTGACATGTTCTGCCATCTACTGTTCTGCCATCTACTGTTTGGTTTCCCGCGCCATGCTCCAGCATATGTCATATTTATTAGATATTTTCCTGAGAATATCACTGTTTACCAAAAGTAAAAGAATGTTTTATTTGTACTTTTCACCCAAATATAAATTTTAACGTGGTTCAATCAAGGCAGTAGATCAGATTAGATTTTTAATATCGTTTATGCAGTGCAAATGATTGGTATAATGTGCTTATATGGGATGCCTGTACTTTTTTTAACACTTCCAAAAACATAGTGACAAACCCGTACCATTCTCCTCTAGATAAACAATATTTATTTATTACAATATAGCATCAAGACAGCAGTGAAATAAAAAGATAATAAAAAGATAGTCATGACATTTCATTTAGTTGTGGTTATGTGTCTCTAAGTGATGTAACAAAATAAATGAAATTTGCCTTAAATGTCCAGATTAGAGAATTTGGTTGGACAGACTGTCCTTCCAGTTGATTAAACAACAGTAGATCATTGAGCGTGTACACTTAGCGATAGCAGGTTAGCTCATTAATTCATTCAAGTTCACATCACATCAAACACTATAATGAACAGCTGCTGTCTAACGTAGCATGACTGCAACAGAATATTTCATCAGGACCAGATTGAAAAATGATTGGCAGTCAATAAGATACTGTTCATGGTGGTCTCTAGTTGGCTTACCTGCATTACTCTAACATGAATTCGGGTCCAATGGGATACAACGTCAAAAACATGAATAAGTATGATTGGTTAAAAAAAACATAGGGTTCAACACAAGATAATGTTTTATTGATAGACCTACTATAAAGTATGGAAGATGAATGGAAAATGAGACACCGAGTACAGTGTCATCATGCGGCTGTACAGTGATCTTTTCTTTATCTCGCATGGCTGACACGGATTGAGATGCACATGCAATGGAACAACTCAGCTGAATGAAAATACTGTAAGATTAGCTTGTGTAAAGCCTTGTGCACCTCCCCACTCCATTTTGAAGAGAGATTAAATTGCAGTATAGAAGGTAGCTGTGGTTCTATAATCATTGTTTGGCTGGTGGAACATAACTGGGGCACCCTATCCGCATTGTTCTTAAAGTATTATTTGTTTGTACTCAGTTGTTTATAGTAGTTGCAGGGCGAAATCAGTCAGATAGTTGTAAGATGCATGACAGAAGGCATTATCTTTTTACATTAAAGGTAATTCTTCATGTTGATTGTATTGCCATAATAATCAGGTGTCAAGGCTGGACCGCCATTTTTTGTAGCTGCCATGTAAAGAAAGAGCTACATGCATCAGCAAGTACTGTATAGGACAGATCAATGGCCACTGTCTTGCAATGTTATAAGGCATTAGTTGATTTTTGTATGTTCTAAATGTGCATTTAAGAATCTAGATATTAACATTATTTCATTTGTTTCAATTTTATTTTAACACAAATTCCTCAGCATTTCAGAAAACCATTTCCCACTCCAGGATATCCAACCTCTCTTCACCTCAATACCATCTCTTCTCCTTCATATCACAAACCAGCCAGAGTCCCATCAATTTCCTGGTGCCTGCTATGATATGACCCAACCTCTCACCTAGGGTTAATCAATGTGGGTCAGATATTTAAGGCTGTTGAAAAAGATGGTGTGGAAGCACTTTAAGCCAAGCCCGGTAGTCATTGCACACAGATTTATATCTCTGACCTTTCTGGTGCTAGGAGAACAGAACTTGCTTGGAGGGCATTGG
Source organism: Philypnodon macrostomus (assembly GCA_036025475.1). NCBI lineage: Eukaryota > Metazoa > Chordata > Actinopteri > Gobiiformes > Eleotridae > Philypnodon > Philypnodon macrostomus. The sequence goes on along the minus strand of JAVQKC010023659.1, from coordinate 8,531 downwards.
AAAATTTTCAAGTCAAAAAAATGATGTTTCTGTCTAGCTTTTTGTTGCTTTTTTGATGCTTACCTTCTTGTGTCAAAACTGTCAGCATTTATCTTTTCTTTCTTTTTTGCAGTGCAGGCTTTACCTTTGCATATTCAGAGGATTACTTTGGGAGCCACTGAAGTCTCCAGGCTGCTATTCCAGGATGATTATGCATGAAGTGTACCCATAGCAAGTACCTAATGAAAATTGTAAGAGTGTCATCCATTCGCTGACTTGTTCCTCTCATTTAAGGAGGCCACAACGGCAGATAGATATTGAATAATTGACACGTTTTTTTTAAGAAAATGTTGGTACACTTCCTGGCAGTCCTGGATAGTGGTATCATGCAAATAACTGAAACTGCACATCACCTAATACAAGACAATGAAAGATTACACCTGTGCTGATTATGCCCGGAGAAAGTATTGTAAAACGCATTTAAATTAAATTCCACCTATTATTCAAAACCGCTGGGAAATTATGCCTGTGATTATGCTGGGAGTTCATTTTTTATTTTTACTTTCTAATTAAGGTAAGACTGGAGCATTCTATAATATAGGAGTAATGAATAGTGATTGTGTAAAATGTATGAAGAAACTGGATGGCCAAAAAGTAATTTATGCTGGTGACAGTCCACACTACAGCATCTGGAATACCGTGTTCCATACTCAATATACTCAATATAACTGAAAACGACTGCATTTAATACAATAAAGTTATAGTTATAAATAAATGTCATATTTTGACTCACCTTTTCAGCAAAGGGTTGTATTGTTCACAATGTTCTTTCCAAATGCATTAAACCTGTGTAGATTGGTTCCACCACCTTCAATTTAACTCAAATTGACAAGAGACCAGACTAATACTTTATAGGGTGCAAAACAAATAGGATAACTGGTCAGGGTAAATAAATGTAGCCCTAATGCCGAGTCAGTCACTCAAATTTGAAAGGTGTAGGTATTGAGTGTGTGTAGGTATTGAGTGTGTGTAGTATTGAGTGTGTGTAGGTATTGACTGTGTGTAGTATTGAGTGCCTAGTACCAACAAATTAAAATACATTATTTTGATTTTTTTTTTATCAAGACAATATTTGATAAATCACAAATCAAAATGAGTGATTCCCAACTCGTTTTATACTGGGACCCTTAATAATTATCTTTTTTCTGGCATATGTATTGCAAAAGCAGGTTCACCTAACCTTTGCTCCTCATAAGCTTGACATATATTAAATTATTTAACCTTTCTGTGACACCCTTTTGGGTTCCAAACCACTGTCCAAAATACAGAAGTGGCTAAGCTCACCTTGCCTATTTAAAACCATCCTTCCCTGACCAATAATATATTCTCAATTTGAACTCTGCATAATTCAACAGCTTCAGTGGACATAAGGCGAAAGATATTATTGGACCTGAGAAGCAAGGATGCTGTAGTCAATATTTACCCGGAGTAATTGTTCCTCTCCCAGTGAGCCACATCCTGGCTTATCTTATCTGTGGCCCACCACAGCTGTTTGTGCACATGTGCATAGTGTCCTGCTCATATCCACCTCATAACAGTAAAAGCATATGAGATGAATGGATGAGCATGGGTACTGGCATGTCCATTAAAACACTCCGGGTCACCTTGGGAGTGGCGCATTGCCCACTGAGCACTGCACACCGAGGTATTATTGAGTTAACAAGCTCACAGTGCAGACGGTAATGAGCTGTACAGCTGAAAGTGCTCCAGTTATGAGGTACCATGATGCTGGACTTCTCTAAACAGAGTTGGGTACAAGTTACAATTAAGTGTTAAAAACTCATGGGAGAGGACGTGTGTCAGCCCTTTTTGGTGTGTGCACACACACATAGGCCCAGTAATCTCTGTCCTCAAAGCAACTCTCCAATTAACCTGATGCCTCTCAAGCTTCTTCAAGCCATTTCACAAGGCCCTCTCCTCCCATACTTAGTTAATGCGAGGGTTTCGGCCTCCGTCAGCATTGTAAAGGGGAGTTTAAGTAAAAAGATGTTCGTATGGGGAGTAATTCAATAAATAATAGACAATGAGGTTTACTAAATGTCAGACAGAATCTAGCAGCTTTACTTGTACATAATTGAAAAGGGCAGAGAAGGCATAGAAAAAGAGTTTGAAGCTATCAATGCTAATGGTGATCCACTTACTCTAGGAATTTATGAAGCTATATTATAATACACGGAGGGGCCCCTACATATTTAAAGACAAATTTGTTATGCATACAGCAATTTTCAATTCTTAAAAATTATGGAAAAGTGGACATTAAAAGAGCCTGAAGTTAATGAGGATCAATGGAGAGACCTTCTATGACTTATCCGTTAACTCCTATCGATGAGCTGCAGTAAAACTCCATTAGGTTTCTTCCCGGATGAGCCCCCAATCAGCAACATTGGTGCCCTACTTTAAATTATTTGTGACTTGTATGTCTGTAAGTGTTAGGACTTTATCCAACTTACCCCACTTGTAAGCATGTTATTCGGTAAGACAGGATCACAAATCTGTTTAGGTTTTGTAGATATATAACAGTAAAAATCATTTCTGCATCCCACTACATTGGTATAGAAAATAGTCTTGTGAAATTATTCTGCTTCCCACACTGTTTTCCTTCATGTATTGTGAGGTTGCTTCGTCAGAAAGAACTAACTAGATGAGGAAGGGCATTGAGAGGTGTGTGTATGACTTTAGTGTGTTTGCTCCTCAAACATTGCTGTTTAAATATAAAATGATATAACACATAAAATAGCAATGCAGACCAAAGGTGACACTGCTTTGCTTTTCAATAGTGGAACCATGATCCTACCACCAATGAAAAATATATGTGTGCTGTCTTTATACATTACTAGAAGCTTTTTATATTGCAAGAGACAAAAGGTTGGTTGCATCACCCCTGTGGTGAATCACAGGGGTCGTGATGTCTCACTGAAAAGAACTTCTACAGGGTTTTCTTCAACCTGCTGCTGTAGAAGGGCATCATGATGTAAGAACAGGTTATTTCTTTGTCAGGTGCACAGCTGTACTATGTTGAATATATTAAAAAATCCTGCTCTGAACATGTAAGGGTGTAATTATTTTTCAGCGGTCAGAGAAATTCCTTTTTATGAAGAAAAATATGATATTCCATTGTAGAAAATTATTTTAGGTCAAAAAGAGTTTTCAAGTCACATTGACATAAAAGAATTGATCAGCATCTAATATTCATTTGATAATAAATATACAAGTTTCACTCTCTAAGAACTATTGCAAATAGGTATAGAGCATTTACCCTTTAACTAGAATGCCCTGCTTTTAATCCAGATCTAGGCAATAGATCTTTACTGTTGTGAGAAAGGCACATCGCCTAAACAGATATCTGCTCTTCCTCTCCTTCTCTAGTTATCATGCTGTACCTGCTTTATACCCAGAGCACCTTGGATTGGCACCACCTGGAAACATTGGTCTAAAATTTGTGATAGTATTAAATAAATAATTAATGCTCGTCTTTGGAATTACATATCAGAATTCAGTTCATTACTTTTGGCAGGTAACCCGTCCATCACTTTAGCTTTCAAAGTTCAAAATATCCTAGCTCCAGTTGCACTCAGTGGCTTTTAGTTGTAATGGACTCACTCTGGCTGGACTTACTTTCACTTCTGCAGCTAGAAAGTGCTCCACCAGCTTCCTCATTATCCCTGTACTTCTGTTTATGACCTAAACTACACACTGCACTGTCAAACCCCAGCCTACAGCCCATGCTTCACATTCCGACTATTTATACCATCCATTTCAGGCCTCGTGGACTTGGGAATATCTTTGCATCAAGACATAAATGTGCTGTTTTTTTGTTTGCGAGTGGTCTATAGAGCATATAGCCTTATCTCTTGCTGTATTGCAATACCGCCTGGCTTAACTTGACACTTGGCGCCCACAGCACTGTTAACACTCAATGACCCTCTTTGCATTTGTATTCATGAGACCGCACAGTTTATTTGCAGAGAATGATACGGGCTTCAGCACCTCTAATATCGCTGTTTAGAGGAAACAGATAACAACTGCACTGTGAATATATGTAGCCATTTCTGTAGCCTGGCTTGCCATCCACCGTCCTACGCTGGTACCTGCCGTTTGAAGTTTTTGAAGTGAACAAAAGAACGATGAAGCTATGGAATACATAATTACCAAATGAAGTGAATAAACAAAGCATATCCTAAAGCCAGCCCTTTTTTGTTATGACCAGTAGGTAAGAGTGGAGTGTTTTTGATACTCCCAAGCCAGGATAGATTAAGAGGCTTGCATTAGATTGATTCAAATATGATGCCCTCTGAAGGGAGCAGTCTTGAGCAATATCCATCTAGTTATGATTGGTCAATAATAGGGTTGGGAAATCATTCATTTAAATTGCCTATTTCTATATCAGCACGTCAGTAGGAACACTAGGAATCTTAGATGGAATATTAGTTTGAAATTGGCTCGATTGGGAGAGGTTTCATACCTAAGAAAATGACTGACTCTCTGCTACATGTCTACAATGTCTTCTCTCAAATGTTATCCCTGTATTTTCACAGAGAGCCAGCTGCTTCCCGGGAACAACTTCACTACCGAGTGCAACATCCCTGGGAATTTCATGTGCGGCGATGGGAAGTGCGTCCCAGGTGGCTGGCAGTGCGACGGATTGCCCGACTGCTTCGACAAAAGCGACGAGAAAGGCTGTCGTGAGTAAAAATATTTTTATCAAATACTATTTATAAAGCAGGATATCTCACCCCTCTTCATTTCCCAGACCCTTGGCTAAATTTTAGCACCATGGGCGAGTTTAATACCATCAAAGGGAAAAGGCAGATTACTTGTGGGCACAGCGATAGTAGCGCATGTATAATTCTACAGTAAGGCTAGGGTAATGGTTGTGTCTTGATCGTCGTTGTAGTTGACTTTGATCTTTTTGGTTTGTTGCTCCTCCCTGTTCCCCACCTCCGCCTCAGCTCCTCACAAGGATAGGATTGCTTATGTAGACTGACTTGGAGGCTGCTGAATGGAAACCTCAATACGCTGATACTATTTTCGTCTCACATTCATATCCTGCTGTTCCCTCACCTTTTTCTTATCTGATGATCTCTTGGAGGATTGGTTGCTAATTTCCTTCACAGAGGCTTGTTTTCAATTACACACGCACAACCCCTTGATATTGAAAAGGATTAGATTTTTTTTTGTAGTTAATTCTTAGCCTTATCTTCTTCTGCTTCTTCTTCTGTCTCTGCTTCTTCTTCTTTTTCTTCTTCTTCTGCTTCTTCTTCTTCTTCTTCTTCTACTCCTTTTTCTTCTTCTTCTTCTGCTCATTCTTCTTCTTCAGCTTCTTCTTCTTATTCCTCTTCTGCTTTTTCTTCTGCTCATTCTTTTTCTTCTTCTTCTGCTTCTTCTTCTTCTTCTGCTTCTTCATCTTCTTCTTGTTATTAATATTATTTTATTCTGCTTCTGATTCTTCTGCTTTTTCTTGCCTTTTATTTTTGATATAGTAGCTCATTTTACAAAGTGTGACTTGGCTAAGTTAAGTAGAAATTGGTGATGTACTAATGTATTGCCTTTTGTATCTTTTAACAAGTTATTTTGTAACAAATATTGCTGTATATTTAGTTACAGAAAGTATAGTTAAGCTCTTTGCCATGCTGCACACACAACAAAACAGTGATAAACAATATATAAAATTGTATTTGGAAAGACTTTTGTATTGAGGTCATATACCAAAAGCAAAATCCATTAAAATAATAAATCTTCCGAAAAGACTTTATAGCCATATAACTGTTTTTTTACTGAGAATGAAATGTAGGTTTTTCTATTATCAAAAGACCCATTTATTATTAGTATCTAGGTCACAATTCCCCGTTCAGCTTATCAAACTTCATTTAGCCACCCTGATGAGAAATAAAGTTCCTCTCATCTTATTTGTAGGACACACTACTATATATAAAAAGAATCATTGTGAACCTTACTACAGCAAACTGTAAATTATTGCATTTATTAACCAGTCCAATCTGAGCTTTTATATCTAAACCTGCCAGGAGCTCATTTCTACCTTATTACAGTATATGATAACATTGTGGTTATGATGCGGGTGCCAAGCAACGGAGACACTGCTAGCAGATAATAAGCTATGAACCATTATACTGTTTATTGTTCTTTGACAACATGCACTTTCTTTAGACACATTTTTGTCACATTTTGTTAAATTCTGAGTATTATGACAAGATACATTGCTCCAACATTTCTTTGAAAAAGTTACAGTTCTTGTGCGAATACATTTACACAAATTATATAAATAGTTGTCATTATGATGGCAGCAAATTAAGCACGAGCAAGTCTGTAATCAAACTCTGAGCGATGTGTTTTCACAGGAGCAATGCATCGAAAAACACATTGCATTGTTATTGCATCAACACGGCTTACAGCATTAACCAGGCTTTTCAAGTGTCAGTACAACACTTCAATGCCACCTGTATATTCAAACAGAGGTCCTTTTTCAGGCAAAAAGTTGGCATTGAATTCACTCTCAGGTTGTCAGTGAAATTTTTTATATCTATTTTTATTATCTATATTATCTACTCTGCCATAAGTGGGTTGTAATATGGTATAGTCGTTAGTCGATATCACTTACAATATCCCGGGCCGACTATCTGACTCACAGACAGAGACTAGGGACTCTAGGAGAGGCAAGCAGCACTCATTAGGGCAGCCTCAGCACTAACCACACTCCACGTCTATTGTCTACAAAGAACAACGGCACCGAATTTTTTGCTGTCTGGTGATAATTAAAGAACGAGACAGTGAGTGGAGATGGCGGTAAATTGGCTGGTAATGATGACAGTTTGTTGATTTTGTATCTGTCTGTGTGAGCTGGTGCTACACAATGAAGATAGTCTGAAGGCAAAACAGTGACCCTATTTTGTTTGATAATATTTATTTATTCAGGCAAACTGTAGGCACGGGGCTAGCTGCATTGGTCAGTGACAGAAAGGTCCACAGCGGCAAATGTTTGTAAGCAATTTGGCCACAGTATCTAGCTTACATCAGTTTGTGCCTAAACCCCAGAATATTGTCATCACAAGATTAGGGTTTTAATGAATATATCTTAACTATGTAAGTATGCTAGCCACTATGTTGTTTACTAAAATCAGATGGAGCAAGAAAACACAATAGCATCTACAGCTTTTCGGCCTGTATATGCTGTAGCTGATGTTATCTCCCCATTTTTGGTGACAGCAAACTGATGTAGTCAATCAGTTGTCATTAGTCAAATGGCTAACATCCTTTTGGCCATTATACGAATCAAAAGCTAAAAATGTAAATGCCAATGCAATGCATACTTTAGTTTGTAGAGTTATACAGAACACAAAATCCTCCTCTTAGTAAAACAGTAAAACTACACATCCATTGCTAATTGTCCCTATTTTTAACTGTGGTCTTTTGGCTATTATTCCCTCTGTACTTTTTAAAAGTTAGTGTTGAGCCAGCAGAACCTCAGAAAATGTATGCACAGCCCGAGGTAAAGGTCACATGTGCTGATAACTCCCTTGTCTTTCTTTAATGAGAATTTTGTTTTTGAGAGAGGTGTCCTGATAGGCAAAACAAAACGATAACTTGCATGAACTTTATGTTGCTGTATATTTTGTTTTCTTGCAGATGAATGAGGATTGTGATTGTGATCAGTCCAGACATTATAATAAAAGTGTTAAGCAAGGCTGAACCACCCACGCATAGACTTACGAATGGCTCTTTCTAGCAGATTTGCCATTTCACTATTTTCTATTTTTTTGTTGTGAATAAAGAATATACGAGAATATATACACCCTGTATGCATTTTTCTATTGGTCTCAGATGGTCAGGTTTATTCACCTCCAAATGACAGGTCTTTCTCTTCCCCCGCAGCAGTCTCTCTTTTGATTGTTTGTTGTGTGGTCCCCTGCAGCACAAAGTCAAGCTGAATTACCTAAACAGTCTGTGGTGAAGAAAGGATCCGCTGTTTGTTTTGCTGGCACCCATGTGAGGCATTATGAAACATATGCATAATGAGAACCTATATAGAAATCATATGCACCAATTAAAGCTTGTTAGTTTTTGCACAAGACCAATAAGCTGAGATTGAATAGAAAAGTCTGCCACAGCTGCTATAACACCAACGGGCACCTTAATCAGACATTGTGTGATTTCTAAGGGTTTTAATATAAGGGTCTATTTGACTTTTTTGTTTTGTCTGGATGTTTGTGAAGAATATTTTTTTACCAAATTTTGTAAATTTCTACACTACATTCTTCTCTCAGTCTATAGGGGGTGCTATAGAGGTAACTGCCATCATATTGGTCAGATGTGTTCAGGGCTGGGGAGAAATTAGGTATTTCAGGTTTGAGCCTAATCGGGCAAAGTATGTGCAAGTTAGAGGCTGTCAAATATACCTGACCTCCCATTTTCAATCCAAAATGGCCGACTTCCTGTTGGTTGTAGGGCGGGGCCATAATGGTATTTTATGTTGAATC
>JAVQKC010023645.1:0-19139 GCA_036025475.1 Philypnodon macrostomus | reverse complement strand
TCTCTCACAGTGGACATGCACCTACGATGAAAATTTCAGACCCCTTCATGACTTCTAAGTGGGAGAAATAGCAAAATAGCAAGGTGTTCAAATACTTGTTTTCTTCACTGTAATTATATTAATGGCAAAGGTTACAGCATTTAGCACTGAAATTGAAGACACCCTGGGTATAGTTTTGTCTGCCAAGGGACAGTTAATGGCATAGACTCAATGCATAACCCCCCATGAATAACCACAGAATAAGGTGAATGAATGAATAATTGAACAAAAGTGTTGGTGAAGGTCTGTGCTCTCCAAATGCTTCTAGTTTGAAACTCTAACACAATTATGGCTGAATGTTGCTATTGTGCACTGAAGATTTGTGTAATGGCATGAAGGAGGAATGACTCAATCCTGTGCACAAATAAATATGCTGATCCTGCATATCTTGTTCCTTGTGGCAAGGCCTATGCAGGGAGTAAATAAATGAAAAATAAAATAAAATAATGAAATCAATTTTGCACAGCGGTTATTTTGAGTGGTTTTATGGAGCCAGGTGAAGAGGAGTTCAGTTTTTAACAAGGAGGTTAGTGCACGACCTCTGCTCCCTTGAGTTTTGAAGCAACAGCCTGCGGTGGTTTGGGAGTCTTACTTGTGAAGACACTCTTGTAGCTGTTCATGTGCAACCCCAGGATGTGTTAAGATTCCCCGAGGAAGAGCAAGAGAATCTGGGTTAACATTTGCAGTTGAAACAGTAATGTGAAAATAGGTAACACTAAGGTTATTCCAGACCTGCACGCAAACCAAGGATTTTCTAGTTCTGTTTCTGTCCACCACCCATACAATACTTGTAAGACATCCAGATTGGGATTGAAAAAGTAATATTATAGTATAGACAGTATGGTGTCTTCTTGTGACTGGATGTTGTTAGGAGTTTTATAGCAGCTGAGAAATCTCCAGGTCCTTGATCCATACACTGGTTTGTGTTCACCCCCATCAGGAAATAATATTTTTTCTTTGACCTGTTTCTCTTGTTCTTTGAGTTATATTTCTAACAGTCTGACACGAGGAACCTGACTATGAGACAGTGTGCAAACAATCACATGCAAGGATTTATGTGGCTTAAGATACCATTACCAGAAGAGGTCTCCACCCAGAACTTCTTGGGAAATAATTAAGACCAAAATAACCAATAGGTTGACCACTGTAAGGTAAAAAAACAACAACATCAATATACCCTGTTTTAACCAGATGCGTATGTTGGTTCGTCACCTTACGCTATATCTTATAAGAGCATGTGAACAGTTATGGAAATCTGGCAACGAATTTCTGATATGAACAAACAAAGGTCACTAGCCTTTATACAACGATGTTCTACTCCAAATGATCAGTTTGTCAACACAGGATATTAGAATTAATACTGGATTCTAAGGTCTATTTTTTAGGTGCAAAAATGTTAATAATGTTGGACAATGCTGATGCATGACTATTGTAATAATGACTTTCTTTTCTGGCCTAAACTAAAAGGAGCAAAACAGAGGCCACAAGATTGCGCTGTGAGTTTATTCAGAGCACTCTGGATCCTCTGACAGTGTGTTGTGCCAAAGAAGGATCCGGACACAAGTAACTGAGTCTTTAAATAACTTCTCAGTGAACACCTTAAAATGAGCTAGGTTAACTGAACAACAGATGTCCTTCAAACAGTTCTTATCAGTAAGCATTCACATGAGCTTTGTCAGGAAGACCCAGGGGCCAAATGGTAAACGACAATACAACGTGACTTCACATGGAGGGGTCATAATCTCAGTTGGGGACAAGTTACCAGGGCCATACACTTATCTTTCCCCTGAGATCACAATATGTCATTCATCAATAAAAAAACATCCATCAACTATATAATACTAACTTTTTGCCAACATTCTGTGACAGGCGTTTTGATCAAATTAGTGAACTTGAAGGACGTGTTTTTATGAAGCCTGCAGGCAGGGCGGGGTGGGAGGAGCTTAGGTAGAGTTAATATTTACTTAATGTCTCCATAACTATTGCTGATTTCCAATGATGAGAACTCTTGGCTAGACTGTAAGAGAAATGTCATTGGCTGTTGGGCGCTTAGTTTGTGCCATAAAAAGCGGATGTGGCAGGGATACTCAAAGTGGAGTGTGCATGAGACAGATAGGACGCTGCTTTGTTCCTGGAGTCAAATTAAGACAGATGGAGACGAGAAGAGCACTGCAGGTAGACAGTGATGCATTTGAGATTTCTGAGATGCTGGGCTTTGTCCTTGAAAAACCACTGGTAAGTTTGGATTTTGTTTTGAAAAGTTTAGAAAAAGCTGGCAGGTGTAGTTAGAAAATAGTATAAAAAAGTCATGGAATAGAAAAGGTGAGCTAAGGCAGGGATGGGTAGGACCTAGCAACAATAATAATGTCATAGTTGAACATTATAATATGTCTACAATAACAGTGACCGATCTTTCCTGTCTAGTTTGTATTGATCTTCCAAAATCTTATCTCTTCGTATTGACACCGATAACATGACTGGACTTGTCTTGTATCTGAAGTGGAAAGTTCAGCAGCAGCAAAGAGTTCTGTTTGTCATGTAGTCGCAGAGCAAGGGGGGAAAAACAGAACCAAAACAAAATAATAATTATTATTTTAATAATCTAACAGAACCAGTAACAGAAAGTGTCCAAAAACAGGAACAAAACTTACTTTAAAAAACAGGGTAACTGGAGACTGGGGATCACGAACAGAGTCGACATAGATTCACACTTGACATATACAATGCACAGACACTGAACAGGGAAAGACACAGAGACTAAATTCAAAGGACGACGAGACACAGGTGAAACACATGGGGGCGTGGCAGGTAATCAAACAGGAGGGCACACAGGAAAGGAGCAAAACCAAAACAAGTCACCAAACATGACAAAATAAAAGAGGAACAAGAGCACATGACACTGTTAAGGCTATACACAACAGTCAAGTGAGTGTGAACAGGTTCTGGGTCTCTGTGCCAGATCATGTAAGCAGTTATGGTAATAATAACAATGCATCAGTCTTATATTGTGCTTTTCTAGACACCCAAGGACGTTTTACAGTTTACATTATTCATTCACTCCACAGTCACACACAGGTGGTGGTAAGCTACCTCTGTAGCCACAGCTGCCCTGAGGCAGTCTGATGAACTTGGCAGCCATACTGCGCCACCACCAATCACATAACAATTCAAACATAATGAACATAGCCTTTTCGTAAATATATTTTTTAAATATATACATAAAGCTTGTATGAAACATTGGTTTGACAGTACTGGGCAGAAACTGAAAGTAATAAATGTTGATAACTGACACTATTAAGTATTAGTTAAGCATCAATAAACTAGCATGCTGAATCTTAGCGAAGACATAGCACCAGTCATATAATCAATAGTACATTCAAAAATTTCCATCAGCGGAGCGCAATGTGTGGTTAATATACTGAAGGGGGTTCCCTGTCATCATCTGGTTTAATTTACTCACGTCTTTCATCTCTCTCTCGCTCTGATTGATAGCACTAATCATTCTTTGACACACACGGGGTCAGACACCGTGATAACACGAGCTGATGATGTTTCTGATTAAGCCCTACATGAAACGCCACCATGCAAGAAACGCAATAAAAATCAATCAATTTACTTTTTATTATTGTCTAGACTGACCTGCCGGACTATTATGGAGTATGGATGGAATTGGCGCACAATCTGACACATCTGATAGAGCTGCGTACACTGCGGGGACTGGTGCAGAAGGTGAGAACACGCCAGGCCCTTTCAAATGCAAATGACTACGTTCAGAAGTGAGAACTCATGCAAATAAATGTGAAAATACAATGAGCTATAAACAGATTGTTTGCTAGTGCTAATTTTGTTTTCTCTGCAGATGCCTGAGTTAAGTCTGCATCACTTGAACAGTCCCCGGGAGCTGAGGCTGGCTCACTTAGCACTGGGGGTTATCACCATGGGATATGTGTGGCAGGAGGGGCAGCACGCACCGGCTCAGGTATGGAATATGGACTTCATTCATTTGGATTGAACACAATTGAACACACTGTGATCCATACCCCATAACTATCCCATTTATTTCCCAATACATCACACGTCTAAGCTCTGTAGGGAATATCTTACTACCCATTTGATATAAATAAAAATATATGCCATAATATATCCTGGTGAGAGATAAAAGAACTGCAAACTCATGCAATCACAAAAAGTGTGGTTCAAAAATGATATCCCAAAGGCTCTCATTTACGGATTTAGTCTTGTGTAGGTCCTGCCCAAGGCCCTAGCTGTGCCCTTCTGGTTGGTGTCTCAGAAGCTTGATCTTCCACCCATCCTCACCTATGCCGACCTCATTTTGGCAAACTGGAAATTAAAGGATCCCAATGGGTAAGGTACACGTATAAACACATTTTCATTTCATTAATATTACCATTACAATTAGTATTTTAACCACATTGTTATAATACATACAATACATCTTTAATGTACAGTATGTTGTATTGTATTCTGCAACAACAAATGTAATTTACAATATTTTATACATTTTATTCATAGCATTCAGATCTCAAAAATAAGGTTGGGATAGTGATATGGTTAAACTGCCATTGGTGTCAATGTAAACAATTTTGCAAGCCATTTCTGTTGGCAATTCCCATGATAACCCCCGTTTTCTATTTGATAATTTCAGAGATATGGAAATTGGGTGAGTGGAAGCGCAAACAACGTGGTTTCTTTCATATTTTCTCCTACTACACATTCACACAGCCTGCTCAGTCCACTACACCTATAACATTGTGTCATTTATAAAAATAGAAACATCGAGCTGATTTTTTCCTTCCCGGGAGGAGCTAGTTGCCGTGGATTTTTCATTGTCTCATTGTTGGTGGAGATGACGGCCAGCCCAGGCATCACGGTTAGCACTTCCTTTCTGTCCATTCTGTCCATTCTATTCATCTTTTTTTCATATCTCACACTCTTTGTCTAGCTGTCCACCTCTCCCAAATGTATCTCCCTTTTCTTTGTCACAAAGGCAGTTTGAACTCATTTCAGGGTGCTCTGGAGGTGACCCGAGCTTTGGAAACCTCTGACTTCTCTGCCATAAGGCAGGGCCTCATTAAAGTAACACAAGCACTGAGGAAGATGAGAGAAACCTTCGAGCTCATGCAGAGTAAGTTTAAATGAAATCAAACCAATTTCATTAAAAGATCCTAACCTGATTAAAGGAGTGTCCCTTTATAACATGCTGATCACTATAAAACAAATACAAACATTAACATGTAGCAAACTGGAGCTTCTTCATCTTTGTAGAAAGATGTGACAAGTATTTTCAGCTCCTGAAAAAGTAATTGCCTGAGCATACAGAATGTGAATGAAAGATAATGAATCAAGTTTAACTTTTAATATGTTTTTGACAAAAAACAAAACAAAACAAAAAACAAAAAAAAACACAGGTAACATAATAGTTTAGGTTTGCATTGTATAGTAACAAAAATGAAGGCTGACCAGATGTAATTAAAGTATCTATGTGTCTTGCAGTACATGTGGATCCAACTGAGTTTTATGGAACACTGAGAATTTTTGTCTCCGGGTGAGTTTTATGGCCACTACTGCCTCCTGCCTATTTAAAGTAATTAATGCTTTTAATATTTATCTCACCATCTCTGAGACATTCAAATTCCCTTTACTTTTAATAGGATAACAGCATGAAGTATATGCTTAAGATGAAGTGTGGTGATATTATGTGCTGCTAATGTAAATGTAAATTATGGGCCCCATCATCCATGTCCTTTGTGGGCTGAGATGTGTGGGACAAAGAGGAAGCTGTTTTAAATAAGATACTTTAAGAACAGCTTAAATGGTTGTGGTTGAAAAGAATACATGTTTTTTTAGGGTTTCTATAAAATTAGATCATATTTTAGCAAAGAAATCACTCACAGTGTGTCTTTGTTCATGCCGTTCCCCTTTGGCAACAAATTTACATCTGGAGAACTGATAGACATTCAGTTTGCCTGTTTTCATTGATTCATTTATTAAGCTCATCACTGACTTGTGTACAGCAATTTAGATGGACCACCTATAGTGTATATGCATGTGGAATCTTCATTACCTAGTGTGAACCCCCTTGAACATGAGGACTGACAACTGGGCTACTGTGCAAGCCAATTTTGCTCACAATAATGGATTGGCAAACAGTCCCGAAATACTAAATCATTGTATGCTTTACAAAAAATCATGGTGGATAATCCGGCTGTGTTTCAGGTGGAAGGACAACCCCATGCTTCCAAATGGACTTGTGTATGAAAACGTCAGCGATGAACCGTTTCTATTATCAGGTGGAAGTGCCGCTCAAAGCTCGGCCATCCAGTGTTTCGACAGCCTACTGAGCATCCGGCATTATGATGAGACAGGTAACTCGCTTCTTCTGCCAACCTTTGACCCTTTCAGCCGCCTCTCATAAATGAATCACACTGTCTGGATTCCTTTGAAAGATAAACGTTTTTGGGGCGAATCATTGTTATTTTCCTCCTCTCAAAGCCTCTTCATTGATTTAGCTCTATCTGTCCTTCTATCTAGGGGCCTTCTTGGCACGCATGAAAGATTACATGCCTCCCGCTCACCGCCGGCTCATCGCGGCACTGTCTGGCAATCCGTCGCTACGAGACTTCCTCATGTCGTGCTCCAGCCCTGACCTCTGCCATAGCTACAACTCCTGCGTAACGGCCCTAGTGGATCTACGCAATTACCATATCACTACGGTGGCCAAGTATGTGCTAGTGCCAGCTAACCGAGCGAAGACAAGTGGGTGTCCTCTCCGGGGGGTGTGCACGGCGCTTGACTCCATCGGAACGGGGGGGTCGAATATTATGGGCTTCCTGAAGAGTGTTCGCAATGACACTGTAAAAGCACTTATTCCTGAGCAGCTATGTGTGTCACGAGAAATGGAGATGTAATTTTGCTCGTGTATAAGACCTGTCAAATTCCAAAGGATGATATCATAGGCAAGAAAAAGCTTTACTAGAATAACTTCTATAAGGCCACTATGCTTGACTGACATTTTTATTTGCAACCATCTCTTTGGGTCTAATAAATGTAATTTGTGTCTTAACAGTGACCTATTACCATAATTGCACAGCTTCACGTGTGATAGACGAGTATTTTGTTAAAGGAGTTCCATGAATTACACCCTGTTAGGTACTTAAACCAGCACTATGTAACTTTTTGAATCTCTCTATCGCCATCTAGAGCAGTAATTCTCAACTGCAGAGCTGTTTTCAGTGGGTCGCGGGCTTTTGCCTTGTCAAAAAAACAACAACCTAGAAACATGCTGTACATTTCTACTGTTAGAGGAGAGTTTAGGCTTTCAGTCACTTTTTATTTGAAGTCGAAATGCCAACAAAGAGATATTAACCAAATAAACTAGGCCTTTAGCGAATCATCGCCCACAATTTTCTGCCTATCTCTGAAGACTAGGACGAAATCCAACCAGAAAAGTAATGTTTGAATGATCAGGAGAATGATACAAGAGCAGGGACACAATTGAGAGTCTGCAGCCGCTGCCGCCACCGAAGCTGCACGGTGAAGAGGAAGTGAGTGAGAATGAGTGAGGGAGCTGTCAATCACAGACACAGAGATGAGAGGACCACAGAAGATTTGACTTTTAGGCAAATAAATCATGTAAAAAATATAAAGTTAAGTTTGCAACAGGAAACACAGATATGTTTGCGGGGAGATAGCTCGCCTAATGACGGAAGAGTGTGTGTGAATCACTTGATGCACACGACTTTATTTAGGTCTACAGATTATTCCACTCTGTCTGTTCTTGTGAGACATTCACCTGTGCACAGTGAGCTACTCCTGCCCCAGACAGAGAATAATGAGTAATATCCATCAGGCTGTCGTTTACAGCTGATTGTAGGTTGCTTTCTCTGTGTTTGATGGAGCATGAAGTAAAACTGTTAACTATTCCCCTGCAGTCCCCCCTTTGTCCACACGGGTCACTGTTCAGTGAGTTGAATGGAGGCCACTGATATTTATATCTATGATCTATATTTACTCTAAGACGAGTGCAGACTATTCATAGTGACAATACAATGGGAATGTAGCAGATGCAGGCTCCTCTCAGTTACTTCCTTCCTGTACGTCCCTGTGCTGTGTGTAATTATATACAACAATACTATGGAATCACGCTTGGTCCGGGTCTTCAGATCCTTCTTGTGAACGCGATAACTCAAAAATGAAGCACACAGGTACATATCATCAAAACGACTAACTGGATTGATTTGGGTACTTTTACGATGAATATGAATTCATTACTTCCCAAAACTATGAACACAAATACTCAAGAAGTCTTTGCTGGATCTTTTTCAACTTTTTCAACACTGATGAACTGTGATATTCTGAAGAAAATAAAGGTATTTTCTAAACTACTCAAAAGTGGACATAGCAATAATGTGAATACTGAAACTTGCCTTTAAGAGAGAATGACATGCGCAGCTTTACCGTGGACAAAACAAAGCAGGCATCATTGACAACTAACAACACAAAATCAGAAATACACCATAAAGAGGGGTTTTAGTGTGAGTGCTTGGGAAAAATCCACAATTATTAGTGTGGCTAAGCTGCTTAAATAGAGCACTCAGAAGGCTGTTTGCCAGAGAGCGCTGAGCTGATGTGGGCTGGCAGCAGATCCACAGCTGTGAGTTCAGTGGGACAGGCTTTGGACAGATATAGTGCCTCACTCAAGTATGCTATTTATGAAGAAGCCAATGTTAATGTGGGTAATCTCAAATTGTTAAAACATCTTTGGGCGACACTGGAGTGTGACATATCAGATTAAATGTTGCAACTTTTTGGCCCGATATATAATGTAATAACTACAGATATGAAAGTAATTTTTAAGTAATTATTGTAGTACTAATACTCACAGTAACTAGAGGAGATGCAGACCTCCACCAAGGCTATGAACCTGTCTTACAAAGGTAATAATGCCTGGGCCTAGGCTCCAATGAGCAATTTTCTAGTGTCTGGAGTAAATCTGTTGACAGGCACAAAGCTCGTATATCTTTGTGGCTGTCAACATTGTCTCCCCTCAAACTCACCCTTCCTTTGTGTTTATGTAGCCCTGTTTCACAATGGTACAAAATCCAGTTCTGCATTTCTTCCTTGGCCCATTAATGACATTTAGTAAAAAAAGAAAAAGATTTGCTTACCGGGAAACCGCCTATGCCTATTTTGTTGCAAACACATTAGTGACCATACATCTGATGTGTATAGATGCTTGCAAAATGGATGCTAATGGCTGTCAACAGAAAACAAGCATCATTGGTGAAGAGAGCTGTATAATGGGCATACGTAGAAAATAGGTTGAAAATGGGCAAAGTGGAGAAACATGAGCAGAATGAAGTAGACATGTACAGTTGGAGGTGATCCATACAGAGGGATGGATCAGGTCAGTCAGTTTGATGGAGTGGAAACCCCGCCACAACCCTCACGGTTCTCCAGGGGTCGTGTCTCTTCTTGCTATTGACGACTAATCACATTAAGAGAAGAGCAACTGAAGTGCACCGGCGCTCTGCCCCTGGTCCACGTCCAAGTTGGCTCCACTAAAGCACAAAAGATGTAAAATGTGCCGTGTTTGACAGATAGGGTCTGCAGCAGCTCCGGCCATGCACAGGTCCTGCTGGATAGAGGAGTCTGTTCTTTTGTAATGAAAGAATTACTCAGCTCCCTTCTATGCCCCCTGTTAAGATCATTCTGGACTTGGGAAAGTGGAAGAGGTTTATGTGATGTAAAACCCTACATATTTCTTGAGTAAAATATTTGTTGGCTCCCTTGGCTTATGTAGATCAGTGTGTTGTGATTAGTCATCTATTAAGCAGTAGACCAGTTATTGGCTACATTTGGCTTTTCCTCTTAGCATGGGTTAGTGGCATTTATCACAGAGCCCCCAGTTAGAATGAACCATAGACATCCATCTGCAGAAGTAAATATTTCAGCAGTAAGAAAATGTGTCACATGTAACATAAATATGTTTTTTTATGTTTCTGAGTAGGGTGAGTATTGAAGAATAAAAACATATTTTGCATAGCACAGGTCTAAAACAGTATAGTCAATGTCAGGTCACTATTATTTTCCACTATCATGTTTTTTGGATGTCAAATATACTATTTTTTTGGTTAAATTATTGTAACTAAATTATGAATATATATATATATATATATATTTTTTTTTTTTCGTGTTGTTTCATTCTCTTCAGCTTTTAACATTCAGAGACTTTAAAACCTCCAATTTCCCCCAGTTACACATGGATTTTGGCTTTTACTGAAATTCACATAGTGGGACACTGAATCATGTTTAGCTGAAAATGTTTAATAGTGATGTATAAACAGTAGAAAAATGCATAATATTGCACATAGTAGTCACTAAATTGCACTTTTCTCTTGGTGGTACAGATCTTTGCATGGAACTGCTGTCCAGAGTTTTCGTAAATGGTGAAAACGGATATGGATCTTCTTAAACAATATATATTCTACACACCTAAAAGTAAGTCTGTAAAAACCTGTTTTGTAACAAGTTTAGTCTCATTGCTACATGTGAACCTAAGTCTGCTGCAGTAAAACCTTTGTTCTGTAAGTCCCATTTGCACTGTGAATAGCCCTTCTGCACTCACAGGGTCAGTGCATTCAGTTGAGAGAAAACATTACACATTACATTATGAGATGGCATTTTGAAACAAATCAATAATACAAAACAACTCTCTTCCAAGTGATCTTGAAGCTACATGACGTGACACATTCAAAAATATAGTTCATATAGGGGCTTTGCTATAACACAACAGGCAAGGCATATTATAATAGAGTTGAATAGAAATGTCAAAATAGCTTTTTTTATTCTTTGCATCGAGAAACAACAACTCTCAAGTCATTATATAGAAAATAGTCTTTGTTTGAAAACATTATGGATAAAAACTCACTTACCCATAACCCATTGTGTTTTAGGAAGAGTTTTATAGTCTTCTGTTACCGTAAGTTGCAAAGCATAATGAAAAATATCAGCATTTTTATGTTGCCAAATGAGAGGATGACTCACGAAAATACAGTTGGCTGGCTTGTTGGCACGACTATCTTAAAGGGATCATATTATGCTTTTTGAATTCTATTGGTTTACTTCGGGATTATTTTTTTACATCCTTACCTAGAATAGAAATGTGTTATTTTTTTGGCAGCTATTTCTGTATGCTGAAAAAGCTCAAACTCGTGCGCTGACCACACCCACTTCATTACTATGGCCAGTGCAAATGTCAGAAAGTAGCATCAAGGTATTTCTTTCATATATCTACATTGAAAGAGATACAACCAAGCCTTTTTTGTTGTTAGGAAGATGAACTCAGGTGGAACATGGTGGAAAGCTCAGAATATTTCAATTAGCATAATAGGGTCCCTTTAAGAAAGAATTGAATAAAGCAGACAGAGGTGCGTTAATGCAAGCAGCAGTGAGTAAAGCTGAAAAATAATAATAATAGTGAGATAAGTAGGAACAACGCTGGCATAGTGTCATGTACTGTAAGTCTTTTATGCCTGTTCCTTTCAGTATATTCAAATGTTTGTGCTTTGCAGGAGTCGGGGCTGATGTCCATTGTAAGATTATAGCTTTGCTCATAAACAGGGCCCTCCGCATGGCGCCTCCTCTCGTTGCCAAGCAATATGGTCTGAGGGGGAAGAGACCATAAGTATATTGCAGTGGAAAGGATGCAGTAAAATTAAACATAAAGTTGATGTGCACTGTAGGAACTCTGTAAAAATATAGGTATCCAAAAGCTCACTAGATGTAACAGTTGTATGGTCATCCTCTCCACAAAAGAGATAACATCCATGTTTTCCCCAAACGGACAGAACCTTAAATAAACCTTCCCTTTATTCATGATCTTTTCATTCAGTCCGACTGCAACGAGAAATATGTGCCCAGTAAAATGTAGTTTCCACAGCTATAGAGTCTCCTTCAAAGGAACCAGAGTTTCCAGCGTGCATGCTTCTTGGACTCCGACTTGGACTTCCTCTTTGGGGTAGATGTGAAAACTTCATTGGAGTAAGGCAGAGCGGGACATTGCTGGCTGTCCATGGGGCAAAGTCTTTTAATGAGGGGCTGGAGTTTGTCCTCTTGCAGCTTAAAGTCCAGTTCAACACTGCAATGACAGAGGAATACAAATACATTAGACATTGGATTTAGATTGCAGGGGGTAAATAAACTACCTTTGACTAGATTTCATTTTCCAAATATTTTACCAAAAAAGTACTGCACTAGTCTATACAAACCATCCAACTGCATATCAGGATTGTTGTACATATCCATTGGGACCCGAGGACATAAAAAGTGGACCGCTGAATTGGTACACCTATGATTGAAATCAGTTTAACCAAAGTTAGCACTGGTAGATGAGGCACATTATTATTATTATTTTTATGTTTTGTTTGTCTTTACCACACTTTCTATAGGGTTTAACAGCACAGGTTTAACCCGGTAACTACAGATGCAGACAGTTGGAGGAAAGGAACTGCAGTTTATAATGTCACCACCAGATGCTACCATAAATGACACATTGCACCTTTAAGTGTGACACGAAACATTTTGATTAGAGGTTGCAGATTTCCTGATTAGCCGCAACACCAGGTTAATTCACTTTGGCCTTATGTGATTTCTGAGTAACTCATTCCTCTGTCTGTAATCCACTGCAGTCCAGATGGAACCAGGAGGGAGGCGAGTGGCTTAAATCCACTGACAGACACCCTGGCAGCACTTATCTCTGGCCGACACATATCCATTTTCTCTGCCGAGTAATAGAGTCCCTTTGCATCATCTCACCATTTTTTATGCATGCAGTCAAAGGGCCTTTCCCGCATAGATTATATTTATATTAAAACGACTAGGAATGTGGGTTGCTCCTGACATCAGACTTTCACGGCTGCCCAGTGTAATCCCATGCTGGACAGCGTCTGATGTTTGCCCCGCCACCGGAGTTGAACTCTTTTTCTCTCTGATTAATTCAGCCCGGCCGGGGAGGAATATGGGGCATAATCCCATCCAAATGAAACCATTGAGAGGCCAAGCAGACCCTGATTAACGGCCATGTATTCAAGCAACGTGATAAACACAATATTATACATCATCTCTTTGGTATTGATTTGTAGAACCCCTCTAATTTATTTATTCCCGTTGTATGCGATTCATTTTCAAAGCAGCCGAGTGGAAATAAAGAGCATAAATCATCCGCTTTGCATCTGCCAAAATGTCTGTCTGTGACCAAAGATATATCCAGGTTTTTCCACAAATATATGTATTGAATGACATCTGCTGGAACACAGACACAGACAACATTATAATCGGAGGTATTGCTGGAACACCTGCATTCAGATTGGTTGAACATGAGAGACCAGAGAGAAATGGTATAAAACTGGCCACTTTGTTTACAATTTATTTGCTAAATAGAAATGGATACTAATGTGTTCAACAGTGAAAAAGTGAATCAGGGCCATATGTGTGTTTTAGAGTTGGTAGATGCAAATAATTTACCCCAAAAAGAATTACTTGATATATGTAAATCATATACATTCATCTATGAGGGTCCACATGAAAGTAAAAATTTACCAGTGGTCCAGCTAAACATAATGACTTTACTGTCCAAGAATGCCATGAACAAAGTAAAATCTTTGAAGAAGTAAATGGTCTTGTTAGTGCTTGGTGCAGGCTCATGCTGATTATACTGGAAAAAACATCTAAAACAAACAGATTAAACACTCCTGGCATGTTTTAGTTTTTCGTTCGGTCACAAAATTAACCTCATGTCCAATTATTTTGGGCCCTTTTCTACACACTCTCCGCTGACAGCAACATCTACTGGGTTTATGCTCAGTTTTTTGGCCTAGTTTTAAAAATGGCACAAATTGGACCAGAAGTTTTGCTAGAACACTTTACAAAATATTTCCTGGGCTTAAGGAAAAATACAAGCCTGGATATACCCAAAGTAAGAAATGTAAAATCTTAATGAATGTACTTCCTTAATTACTATACATTACTATAAGTTTAATATTGAAAAGGCCAGGTCGCAGTTCATACTGAAATATCATATCTCGAGGATTAAAGCTGTGTCCCCCCCCGTGCACACGCTGTCAGGCCCTCCCGTGGACCCACCACCCGCGGGAGGTACCATGGTGTAATGTGGATCGGGTAGCGGTCAAAGGCGGGATTTCCCTGCTTAGACTGCTGCCTCCGCGACCCGGTTTCGGACAAGCGGAAGAAAATGGATGGATGGAGGATTAAAGCAAGTTCTGAGCACAGCCGCTGCCAAAAGAGATGACATCTGACACATGAAGGTCAAACACAGACATAGACATTCAGGTACAAAGCCTGATAGGCTAACAGCGGTGACGGCCAGTGTAATTAGTGGGCTGAAGGATATGCTACACTCAAAGTGACATAATGAATCCAGGGAACTGTCCTCACCCTTAAGATAAGTGTCAGCTCAGAACAGAGCTCTATTAAAGCCTTAAGGGCTGCATAGTTTGGCAGGCTAAGACTTTCAATGAATCATTATATAGCATAAAAAGGTGTTGGTATGCCTCGGTCTGAAATATAGATGTAATATTTTAGAGGCAGAAGAAGGTCTTGCAGTTTCTAAGTCTTTGACTGATCATGGTTTAAATATAGAACCAAGTTAAGTTGAGTCTTCAAAGAGGTACTTTTCTAAAAGTATGCATTTCACTTTGACATTGTATACTGCATGTTGAAGCTACTCCTCTCAGATGTTTACATGATCTACCACGGTGCCATTCCTCTTTTATTATTATGTTTTGTTCACTGGAGATTCCTAACACAATATGCTAATCCACTTTATTCAAATACTTTAAAAACACTTGTTGCCTCCTGCATACATAACTCAACCGCCTGACAGCCAACCTGAGCCAAGTCAATGCAGCGCCATGCACCACTGCAATTATTAAGCAATTAATCACTTGGCAGATCAGAGCAATTACCGTATAGCATGGGCAAGCTCTGCAAAGGGAAGCCAGAGGCAGCTCTACTATGATGCTGGTGGCATTGGGGAGCAGGTGCTGGAGCAAACAACACCTATATCTAAGATCATCTATGTACACAAACAGATGGAAGCAGGCTGGAGACAGAGAACAGGCACTTTCCAGGAAGAAAAGAGGCAGATTAATCATCTTTTTAGTTATGCAGTATAAGTAGCTAGTGCTGTGAGATCAGGGGTGAGGCCTTTGTCTGTCTGCGGTCATGGTGAGACGAGCGCTGTACAATGATTGCCACTCCTAGGAGGGATGCCATTACCGCTGTGCAGTGCTGTCTTTGGAGAGAGCTGATTAGTTTTTGTATAGCTTACCTGTCTTTGTTCTTTCTGATACTGTCACATTTGGGTGTAAAGCAATTTCTTCCTCTCTTGTGATCTTTCCCTTTGGTTGTTCACAGTTCAAACCCTTCACAAGATATCACAACATTCTAGAGTGCTGTAGTGTGAGGTTGAGCTGTAGGGCAGGGTAAAATGATAAGGGAGAATATGCAGGTATGCCATTATGCAGATGTTTTGGTGTGTGTTTTATTATTATTGTGATTACTGGGGCTGTTGACATGAAACAAAAAATGACCAAGTTCCCCAAGGTCAGCGGAAATGAATCCCATTTCTGAGGTGTTTTCAAGGGGGCTAAGCAAATTCTTGATAATAATGATAAAAATCATAATGATAAAATACATGTCTTTTTTTTGACACATTCACACTGTGTCATTCCGCTCCTTAGGCCTCTCCAATAGACCAACAGAGAGATTATCAACTCAATCGCTAACTAAAAAATCTTTAAAAACTGACATATACAATATTACTGGCCCAATGCCGTTGATTTTTGACATCTTCCTATTATAAAAAGTGAACACAACCTATCGACAAGAAGAGTAGTCAGGTGTGCTCAGGTGCAGGCTAGTGCAACACAATCAGAAATGCCACAGAGATTAAATCACCACAGAGACAAGTTTTCTATGTAAATCAGACGCACAAATTCTCCCTCTGACAGTTGTATTGGACTGAAAAGTCGTTGCCGGTTTGTTATGGCTTCCTTCTTTACAAAAGTGCAGCTAAGATAACCCCAATCTCCGTAATGAGACAAACAGAAAAGGCAATCTTGACAATCGTTCACCAAAACAACCACAGCATCTCAGCGTGGGACACAAGCGCTAATTAGATCCCAGTGCCTTATCATATTGCACGCTGTTGCCTTTTATTGAACTTAAATGTTCTTCAAAGTCATTGTTAAGGCCCAAAGTAACTATGGCGTGTGTATGGCTAGTACTTTGCTTCAGATTCAGCTTTTTACTCCACACAGCATGATATATAGTAGAGCTTGAGATGCTTTGAAGTGAACACAGTTTTTTCCCCTGGTAACACTATGGTTCTCTGTGGTAAGCCATTGTCATTTGGCAATGAAGGGCCTGTAAATTTTACTTACAAAGAAGTACTGAAGTGTTTAAATGCTTGCACAATCACTTAGGACTTTTCCCTGACTTCAACTGGAGAAATACATGATGTTTCTTTAAGCAAATCTCCAGGTAGGTGTCACATATGAACTATTTCTTGCTGGGTAAACCAGAAGATTAATTCAATTATTCCAATATGGGGAAAGATTGAGGTGTGGAACTATGGTACTGACTCACAGAAAGATTGATTCCCTTCTCCTTAGTGTGAGGCTGAAGAGTCATCCAAAAAGGGGTTTCCTGTAAATTCACAAGTCAGGGATAATGCACAGTTTTAACATGAAACAAAGTCCTCAGTGAATGAATTTCAAGACGTATGTATTTTAACTGTATATACTGTATGTACTGCTGACTAGTACTAACTACTACCTGAGTACCCATTATAAAAACTGTCTCCTAGTAAAATAATGTCCTTACAGAGCCATACAGAGGTGGGCAGTACTCAGTTGCATTTACTCAGGTACATTTACTTGAGTAACTTTTTAAATAAATCATACTCCATAGAGTAGCTTTATTACTTTTACTTGAGCAATAATATTTTGAAGTAACTGTACTCTTACTTGAGTAAAATCTTGAGTACTTTTACCACCTTTGTGTGTCATATAAGAACAGCTTTATGTGAAAAATGTGATGATGTGTAAAATTTGTTCCTTGTGCTTTAATTTTTGAAAATATTATTACACTCAAACAGTTACTACTCTTGAGCAGTTTTTTTCACCAGTACTTTTCTACTCTTACTCGAGTAATTATGTTAATGAGTACTTTTGACATTTACTTGAGTAACATTATTTTGAAAAGTTGAATTATTGGCTACTCTACTCACCTCTGGTTACATATAGCTGTATGGGTTCTCTGGGCCTAGTGCTGTGCTTGCATGCATACAAATTGTATGCAGGTAATATGTTAACCGTACAGTAAGTGTATAAAGCGTGCTTCAAAATGCAATAAAAATATCGCGTCTCAACATGCATCACTCACTAAACGGCCATGTGCACCTCCGTAGGCTACATAAAGGACTACTCTTCAGGATTACTTCACTGATTAATCTCCCATGCATTCGGGCTTTGTGTCTCTTTCTTACGCTCTTATGTATGGCCTGTTTGTTGCAGTGATGTATGAGAGGCTGCAGTGTACTGAGGGTGGGTGGAGAGACAGAGCCGGGCTAAAACCCAGAGATTGACTACAGCTCTGCAGCTGCTACGGGCCACAATTTATTGACCATACGGTAGGGTAGAGGAGCCAGGCCATAGCTTTAAATTAGATTATGCCTCATGGCTTCAGGGCTAATCGGGCTAAAATGACATTGTGGTGTATTTGTTGTTCAACTTTTTTTGTGTCATTGCACGCATCAGAGTGTCATGTTGTAGTCTGTCCTGCAAGGTCTTTACAAAAATGAGCCTCTGTAATTGGCCTTTTATCATGGCAGTCGCATTAAGTGGGGATTCTGTTCTCATTCACACTGTTTGTTAGATGTAGCCCTAACCAGGGATTTGGTCTGCAAATGAGCCATTTAGACAAGATCCTATGAGCACAGCAACAGTCGCATTTCATTGTATTGTAACACCATTTTGTGATTTGTCTTGGGTTTATCTGTCCAATTAACAGTGAAGAAAAGCAAATATGTGAATATTCCCAACAGTGTAGATGTTTGTGTGTATCTTTCTATGACAAAATGCTAAATAGGTATATAGTTAAATAGTTACTATTATTTATTTGTGGTAAGATATTGTGTAGTACAGAAAGCACATACACATTACACCAAAACAGAACTTTTTAACTGGACACAGCAATAGGATGTACGCATTTCAGTTCCTTCTGGTAAACACAAAGATACTACTCTACAGCTCTATTATGACCTTTACTAAAAATCTGATTGTTTTTGACCCATGCTGCTACAACAGACAAACACCAAAAACCATAACTAACAATAATCAATAGATAATATAACGCACAACTTTGGCTTTCTTGTTTGGTTGTCATGAGAAGAAATAGTGCCCTGTGTGGTAGGTTTTTCACATAAACATAAACATATGTCAGAAAGGACGTGTTGGCCTGATTACGACAGGCAGGACTTGAAGTGTGCATCCTAATCTATGACCTTGGAGCTGTAGCAGCTGTGCCACTATTTGCTGAGAAGTGAAAGCTGACCTGACAAAATCTTATTAGTACACAGTTAGACTTTACATCCTTAAATACCCTTTAACAGTGAGCATGCCTGTATATTTTCAAAGTAGAAAAATGCATGTTTACGCTACACTATGTGGTATGGGTTATACAATATAAAATACATGGGAAGAACCTCCAATACAGCTCTGGCTATGAATCTGAGTAGCCTTCTATCTGTGGGAAGAGTTTGTGTGTTGTGTGTGTGTTTTTTTTTATTTGTACAGAAAATGATTACCGTATTTTCCGCACTATAAGGCGCACTTAAAAGCCTTTAATTTTCGCAAAAACCAACAATGTGCCTTATAATCCGGAGCGCCTTATATATGGATTAATTCTGTCAAAATGTTTGCGGAGTAATACATACCGGTACTATGCTTCACCGTAATATTAGTAGTGTATTATTATTAGTGTTTATATATGACCCC
>JAVQKC010023619.1:0-11081 GCA_036025475.1 Philypnodon macrostomus | reverse complement strand
AATCATTTAAGATCATTATTACTTTAGTTAAACTACTAAGCATCAGTTGGTTAAGGATCAACATCCAGACAAATCAAAAAAGTAAAATAGACCCTTCCCATGTTTGTCATGGTTTGGGGGCGAGGCCTCTTAATTGCTCATTAACAATATTAAAACCCTTAGAAATCATACAATGTAGACGTATTGGGCAGACGTATGGGGCCGTTTCGCCGATATACACCTTGCTGTCGGGGACAACAGCACAGGCCTAGTTATGCTATAAGTATCTATAAACTACTTATTCATTCAATTACCGGTAAAGTAGGTTACCTACATATTTATTAATGCTTAATGATAAATAGAGCTAATATATTCTAGATCTTTCCAATTTGTGAATCTGACTATTTAACTGAAGGTAGAAATAAGTTTAGTAAGCTGCAAGTTTTACAGTGAATAGTGATGGTCCAGGGGATTGTATGACATCATATTGCTCCATGGACGGCTGTCAGGATGAGTCAAGTGAAAGTGGGCAGACTGAAAGGTGATGTGGTCCTATGTCAGGGAGCTAAATCCTCCCCCAGTGAGGAGCGTCCAAACCACTGATCGTCAGAGACTGATGAGCTGGTGTGACGGGAAGCTACAATAACCTGGGCGTTTGCATATGGACTGTATAAACAATAGGTGCTACTACAGCTGTGTGACTGGTGAGAGGGGCTTACATAATGTGTGGCTATAGTACACAATGCCTGTGCTATCGGTTTGTAGCAGTGCCATGGTGAAGGTATACTTAAAGGAACAATGTGTATTTTTACTAGGAAAGGTCTGAAATAGTATTATGTAGTATTAATCTTAGGGTCATGTACTAGCTCTGCCTTTTTTCAAATATCTAAAAATGTAAAAAATTCTGAGATATAAACACTGATTTGGACTAAATATTGTATGTGTGTGCCACAAAGTGGGAATAGTTGCTAACAAGATGAATACAATATTTGTTTTTATGTATTATTTTAGCGTAGCCTGTCATGAGCAGAACTAACCTCCCTCATTTCATAATTTAAAGATAAAACTTTCTCTCTCTAGAAAATAGACCACCAAACAAAAACGATCTTTGGCAGATTGTATAAAACATTATTGATCCATATATAGCCACACATAACTATCTATTATACATATTTATCATTTCACCAAACCACAGTGGACATTTGTATGTGCTCAATTATACATGCAGTGTGTGACAAACATGTGCACTCCCCTTTAATGAGAGGGAATTATTTATAACATGCTGTGCTCTTATCAGTTGTCGAGCCCAACAGGTACAAAAAGATGAAGTTCAAGGACACCCAAACTTGTCTTCACAGCAAGCTGTTACCTGGACAAACATTTATCATTCAAGCACAAAAATACGCTACATGAAATTCCTCTTAATTGAAAATCTCTGTGCTACTGATGTGCTGTGGTAGGCAGTCTCTGTTTGAACATATTATACACGGCTATACCTCCCCCTGCTGCATTTTAATTCAGCTATTTAGTGCAGTGAGAACCTTATAGTCACAGCATGCTACCAACACCATGCACAGAAAACAATTAGTTTGCAAATTATTATTACACCAAAATATTCAGGAGTGTCTTTCCTAAAGATAATTATATTCTGAGGCCTTCATTAAGAGGACACAAGGAAATTCGTAAGCTCATTCTCTTCTTAGCACCATAATCACACCATATTCCTTAATTAACACCTACTCCAGCCAAGACATACAAATGTATTAGCACCCTCACCCGCAGAACACCTTTGTTGATCACATTATTACATTCAGGCAACTCCTTGACTCATACAAGACAGTCTCTAAAAAATATATTTAGATCATATAATGCTAAATTAACTTTTCCAAGCTTCTGAAATTTTGTGTTCTCGTCAAACAGCTGCAGCAGAGAAAAAGCAACAGCTCCCAAAAAGAAGATTTTTAATAAATATTATATTTTTTTATTATATAATGTGAGATGCTGAAAGGTAGACAAAATTATTCAAAAAGCTGATAAAAAAAACCCAAATAAACAAGCTTGAAAAATTATAAATAAGGCATAATATGCCCCCTTTAAGTTGAATTATCACACATGCATGCACCGCTTTGTCATATTTAATTGCATGTTTTTTTTTTAAATAAATGAAAAATGACTAGAGACTAACTTCTTTTGAGTATGCAAAACATGAATGGTGCATAAAGAATGCGGGTTGTAAAAAATGAATAAGCAAATTACCAGATGTCAGGACGCCTGTATACTTTTAATGGGCTTGAGGTAAAATTATTTACATCCATTTTAAGTATAACAGTGTTCATGTGTTAGGGCTGAACATGTGGCACCTGGCCTCTTGAGATAATCTATTTATGGATTTCACACTTCATTATGCCCAAACCAAAATACTTGCCTCTTGAATGTGTTTATCAAGTGTCTTGCAGTTATCAGTCACAGCTGCAACAAACCAAAATATAAATATAAATCCGAGGCTAAATTTGGCCCCATGAAAAGAGTTTGCCATGTTGGTCAGTTTTCGGTACACGTTATTCTGTTTAAAGATTGGCTGTTTTCTTTTTTTCTCCAGGACTGTATCAGACACGATGTCAACCATCAACACAGCAAACATCAACTTTAAGTGGGACCCGAAGAGCCTAGAAATCCGCACTCTGAGTGTAGAGAGGCTCCTTGAACCTCTTGTCATCTAGGTAAATCAAATTCAGAGTATATTAATACACTGAATTTAATTCATTTGTTTACTGCCACTGCCAGGTTACTCAGTTATTTGTGTATGTATGCAAAATGTATGATACATTAAATGTTGACATAAGATACTTGCTTGACTTAAAAGATAATAAGAAAAAGTATTTCAACAGTCAGTGAAGTTTTAAATTGTGAAAATTAAGATTTATCTATTTTTTTCCCTAACGTTGTAAAATTTTGTGTCCTGATCTTGGGTCACCACTTTGCCCAAACCAAAATACTTGAATGTGTTTATCAAGTGTCTCGCAGTTATCAGTCACAGCTGCGACAAACCAAAATAACATCACGGTGGTAGAGTGAAGCTTACATAATGTTTGTCGACCTTGAGATCGTATACGACATCTACTAAACCCTGTCTGAATAATAAGCATTATTTGAAATGTCGGGCCTGCTATGAATTATTATGGGCCACATAAATAAAATACAACTAAGTGGAGCTACAAAGAAATCCCTGCGCATCTGTTGCTGTGTCAGGACATTGGTGCTTGAATTTTTTTTTTTTGGAAAAGCACTGTTTTAATGCAAGACAGGTCGATTGTGTGATATGAATGTGATAGTATATTGTGCTGGGCTCTATAGTCAGGTTAACAATTGGAGGCTGACAAAACGAGTAAATTGAAAAAATGCCTCTCATATAAAATACATTTGGAGATAAAATATTTACAAAGGAACAGTTTCATCCACTCCATTTCATCCATAATACATTTATATAGGAATACATGACTGCAGGAAAATTAAGACAATATGTTGTTTGTGCACCTGCAATGAAAAATGATTATAAATGATTCTATTCATAGTGGTGATGCATATGTGTAACAAAATAACATTTAGGTATAGCTCAAGTGGAGGTGTCTACACTATTATGTCTAAACTTTTTTACTGAGCCAGGCTTCATCTAACAATTGAATTACCCAAAATATAAATTGTGCTCGATAGATATATTATGGCCCCAGAGCGCTAGCAAATAATTGTCACAAAGAAAATATATTACAGTAACCTACTTAGGCCCTATTTATTATAATACCCTACTTATCTGGATGCAGAAATAACAAAATAACTATAGCTATAGATTCCTAAACAAATACATACATTTAGACAATAATTAATTACCTTAAGGGATAATAAGAAAATAGAACTGCATGAGTTTTATAGCCCTCCCGTGGACCCACCACCCATGGACCCGCCACCCGCGGGAGGTACCATGGTGCAATGTGGATCGGGCGGTGGTCGAAGGTGGGAGTTCCCTGCTTAGACTGCTGCCTCCGCGACCCGTTTTCGGACAAGAGGAAGAAAATGGATGGATGGATATTTCATATTTTGAAAGTATTTCTATTTCAATTTCTATGCATAATTCAAAAACATTATTTGATTTTAACTGTATATGTTTAGGAATTACCAATAGCTTTGTTTGACATTTTTTCTTAGTTTCTCAGTAAGGTTTGGAGTCTATCTTGAAAGCGTGTGGATTTCATTTGTATACTCTCAGCGGCTGATTCAGGAGGCACACCATTACTTTGCTTTTATCAACCAACTCCAGTCACTGCAGTTTCCCTGAAAACAGCCTCTCTCTCTGCTATCCATCCATCGGCAGATTTCAAATTGCCTGGGTTATCTGTTTCACACTGTGGTGTAAATAGTATTCACCGAGATGCTCTGCAGAGACAGAGTAAAATGGCCCCCACACGCTCATCGAAAAATCCCTGACAATAACAAAACACCCGCCATGTTGGCTAGTACTGATGAGACCAATGGACTGTTCAGAGGAATGAGAGACGAGGGTAGTGGATAGGAAAACTTATAGTGGGGTGCAGTAAATTGCCAATTGCAATCTGTTCTTGTTACAGAACTCGCCATGGGTGTCTATAGTTCGATCCTGGTTCCAGTCATAACACCTGGACAAATCTAACATGGCCCAATGATTCAATGTTAAAATATAACCTAAAATATATTCCCTCAGGAACGGCTGGTATCAATGGGCTAGGTGGGCTAAGCATTTGTCATTTTGGAAGATTAAATTACTCAAATTAGATTTCATCTTACTGTATTTTTTATTGGTTAAGTTTCAAGTCCTTTAAATAAACCTATATTCCCAAAAAGAACAAAATGGGCTTATTTTTATCAGCCCAAAATCTGTACAATGCTCCATCAATAATCTCAGTACTGTGTGATTGACAGTCCTGAATCCCGCCTCCGTACAATGCTCCATCATTTATCTCAGTACTGTGTGATTGACAGTCCTGAGTCCCGCCTCCGTACAATGCTCCATCATTAATCTTAGGACTGTGTGATTGACAGTCCTGAGTCCCGCCTCCGTACATTCGCACATTTCACACAGCATTAGAGCCAGATAAGAGAGATACAGTTTTTGGCCAATAGCAGAGCATGCACAGCAGTTACACCTCACCTTTGACCTGGCGGTGGGCTAGACTGTGACAGGCATCAATGACTAGCGTTCATAAGTTATTAAAGTTATTAAATCTTACCATTGGCTGATACGATGGGACACAATTAAGATGCTCTTAACAGATTGGCTGTGCTTTTTAATGAGAAACTTTATCCTGGAAATATCACAGTTCAGTGACAGTTGTTTGGCCACAGAACTGTAAATGCGAGCTACATTTTACATAAGGTGACCTCCACCTCACCTCACAGAACAGATGTAGCTGATTTTATTCAGCAGTTAGCGACTGTAGCTAAGTTGTACGTGTGCTATATAAAGATCTGTAGCTAATTGTTTTGGTTGTGTAATAACGTGACTTTGTCCCATGTATGCAGTTACGTGGTGTCATATTTGAGCACATGGGTAATATTCTGCCCTGTTGTGACTGGGTCGTTGATGAAGTTGTTGCTGATGTCAGTCTGTGAACTCAGAGAGAGCGCGCTGTCTCTCTGACATGTGCATGTGATGATCTGTAACATGATTCTTGAACAGAGCTGAAATGTATGTATGAAATAGATGCGTACATGAGGTTGTCTTCGGGGTTGTTTGCATCTGGCCTGGCAGTATGTGTGAGTACTATTGTGTAACAAATAAACTAACCAGTTAATTTTAAATGTAACACTACCCAACACGTTTGTGTTATGTTCTCTGTTGCATTGATAAAGCTGAACATTGTTGTGACAGTGACATGATAATCCTGTGCTATTGTAAAGTGTGCCATAAGCCCCCCTGTCCAATGTCCCTACCAGCCGTCATGATATGGCCTATAACACCTTCACATGAAACTCTGATCATTCATTCACACATATTTTGTACAGCTTTTAAGGCAGGTGAATGCTCACCAATAGTGTCTGTAGTAAGTTCTAACTTTTGGGTGTTCAAAAACTCAACTTAAGCCTTATTACACATTTATTATTATTATATTACACATTGTTACACTTTCATATCCCAGCTGTAATGTACTGTAAAAAAACTAGAAGCCTAAGCTTAGCACAAAAGATGACCAGGGGATACTGCATCTTTAAACTCAGTCAAAAGGTGTGTATGAACTGATCCCATGGCGTTCCCAGTAAACCAAAAAAAAACAGATTTTTTCATGACAATACTCTACCCTGCGTGTGACATATGAGCTGTATTTGTCAAAGGGGTGTAGTCCCTGGTAATGCGGCGGTCCATATGTTCAGTTTCATTTGTTTACCCAGTGATTACGGGCTCCCCCGGTCGGCACGGCGACTGTCACGGGGACGCCACCCCTCTCCTTCATCTCCATCGTCACGGGAACGGCAGCAGCCACAGGGTAGAGTGGTCCGCAGGAAATTAGGAGTGTGACAAGATAAGACGCCTCGTTCATCTGATACTGTTCCCTGGCAACAGCTAAGAGCAAGCCAGGAATGACAAAAAAACAATGTGTGTAGAACAAGGTGCATAGAGAAAATAGCAACAGTTATTCTCTTGTATTGAACTTACACATGAAGTGCTTCAGGACAAACCTTATGTTGCAGCCTAGTATACTCAGTGACCACTTTATTAGACACACCCTGTATCTCAGAAAGTGGTTTCAAGGTTTTTCAGCATGGCATTTTTGACCAACACTGTTTATTTTATTTTTCTCTGGGACCATTCTCTTTAAAATCTTGCACAGAGACATCCCAATAGTTCCGGCTAATTTTGGCATCACCAACTATGCCACATTCAAAGGCAGTTGATTAGGTTAGGGGTTAGGGTTTGCTTGATTTGAACTTTTGAACAAACCTGAAGTTGACCTAATGCACCGATGTGTTTCTGTGTTATTGGCTAATGCGTTTTTGTGTTAACTAGCAGTTGACTCGGTGTACCTAATAAAGTCGCCATTGAGTGTAACACCATCTTCCTGCTTGCAGTGTTGACAGTCTGGGTCGATATTCTGTTATCATATAATGTGAAACAGAGCCAAGGAAAATGTCTGACTATAGGCCTATCTCACGCGCTGTTTTATCAGCCTACACAGATAAAGTATTATTAAAGCAGCCCTAAGAACAGAGTCACAAAACCCATGAAACTTCAACAGTTTTCCAATATCAGTCACGCCTTATCTCCCCAACACTCACAGATTATGAGAAGCTGCAGACGAGAAAAGGCTGCAATGCAAAAATGGATCAAGTCAGGAATGATGAGTCTTAAAGAGAATTGCAGAGATGAGGCCGTTAAATATATCAATGAACAGGTATAACATTACGACCAGTAACAGGTGAAGTGAATAACAAAGCCAGCTGAGGTGGCTCGGGCATCTGATAAGCGGAAGTAGATGGATGGATGGATGGATGGATGGATGGATGGTGAATAACAAAGGTCATTCACCTCTTTTTTACTATGAGGGGTTGCAGGTGACTGAAGACTATCCCAGTAAGCCTATACCATAGACAGGTAGTTGCAGGGTTGACACAAAGACAAACACCAACAGACAACTGTTTATCCTCACATTATTTACTAGGATCGACCAATTCTCCTGACACTTTAGGTAGTGCTGAAGTACCTGGAAAGAACCCACTGTCTTCACCCATTGAGATACCTGCTTGCTGGTAGGCAAGAGCACTAACCACTAACTAGAAAAGCTAATTAGCCAATATAAGTTCATGTCTAGAGGCAGGAATTTGGTTAGCAGTATAAGCTGAAGCATTATTGAGCATGTTTTAGGATGATGGGGAAAACCAGAGATAGCCCACGTAGACACGGG
The DNA here is from genome assembly GCA_036025475.1 of Philypnodon macrostomus. Taxonomy (NCBI): domain Eukaryota; kingdom Metazoa; phylum Chordata; class Actinopteri; order Gobiiformes; family Eleotridae; genus Philypnodon; species Philypnodon macrostomus. Next base: position 3,174 of record JAVQKC010023619.1, on the reverse strand, counting down.
GAGAACATGCAAACTAAACACAGACGAATATGAGGCAATATCAAAACAACTGTCCCTTTTTCTATTTCTGCCAAAACTGCCCAAATTGCAGTGTTCCGGGAATAAATGTACTGATTCTGATTGTAAAAATCATTATAATTCATGTAATTTTCACATTCACGTCACCTTTCACATCCACAGTGATGGCCTACTTCTATAATTCCACACATGTAAAAACATATGTGCAAAAATAGGTTCATTTACAGGCATACATGGAACAGATGCTCACTTTCAGCTGCATGTCCACTATACCCGTCACAAGCATTTATCACGCTGCCTTTCACCCAATGGCTCTTTGTTCTGCTTCTGTAATTAAAGATGGCACCTGGTACAAAGTTAAATACAGAGTTGCGATGGCTGAGGAAGGGATAAATCAGGTCTAAATCAGGACGAAACCAGAACTCAATATAAGTCAGTTAGTGTAGAAATTCTGCTTGATTTGCAATGGTTGACAGGTTTACCAAATCAGTAGAATTCAAATGTAGCGGACAGGTCTAAACCAGGAAATATAATCAGGATGTAATTGGAACCAAACATGGTCCGAAATAGGTCTAAACAAGGACTAAAAAAGACTAAATAAGGTCTAAATAATAATTAAACCGGGTCTAATACAGGACAAAACATTTTTTTAATTGTCTCGCACAATCACTGTCAAATTATTGTCAGTCAGCGTGTATTCATGGTTCTTATAGCCCAGGGATATAAGCTGTTTTTAAGTTTATTAGTCTGGCTTTTTTAGGTTCCTGTATCTGTATCAAGGTCTAAACCCTGACTACACCAGGTATAATCCAAGGCTAAACCAGGTCTAAACCAGCTCCAAAACAGGTCTAAACCAGGCCTTTGTTTTACACCATCATTTCAACTAAATCTGGAGAGCTTGATGTGCTATGGCTGACAGGTTTTAGATAGGAAGTGCAGCTCAGCAACCCTCAACTGGAGCACACTACCTCCTACTTTATCAAAGCCAAGGAAACGACAATCCCCCATGTCTTACTTTGTGGTAAAGACAGTTTCTGCCCACAAGAACAAAAAAAGCTTCCTCTCTGAGGGTCTACTGCACTTAATCCTTTGACGGACAAGCATGAAATCAATAAATGAAGTGTGAGAGCATTAGGGCGAAATGGTGGAGATGAGTTGTGACCCCTCAGTAATGGGGGAGCTGACCAGGTGATTCTTGAACATTGCACATTCAAAGGCTGAAGTGTAGGAGAGAGGATTGATAGTTCTTTTAGGAGTGGGTCACATGTTGTACCACGCATTGGCAGTTTTATTATACTACTGGAATGGAAGACCACTTGGGTATTAGCTTAGAATCTGTTTAGAAAAAAATGTGTTGAAGAAATAAATGAAAAAGTAAGGGATGTGTAAGTGTGCTTTTACAATACCAGGCGTTTAAGTGTTTACATTTTTATTTATTCACTGGTGGATTTGTGAAGCCAAGCTCAACTACTTATATAAGCCTTATGCGGGGTACACCTTGGGCAATAAGAGGAAGCGTTTTCCATTTTCCAGTTGATTTGTACATTGACAAACTATCTACTGAAGGCCAATGTGATTTTTGTGAGCCCCGCTTTTTAGTAGTAAGTAAAAGTATTAGCTAGCCAAACAAATTAGGCAGATATGTCACAGATATGTCACAATCCAGTAGTTGAAATAAGAAGAAAACACTAACCATTTCCAACTTAAGGTACAGGAAATGTTTTTTGGACAATATACTACTTAAGCATGCACTGCCCTTTATTCTGCAGAATATAGATGGTTCGAGATTTGGTTTGTCTCTCTTTTAGATATAACCATGTCTGTCATTATATAGGTAATGCCATGTGGTGTGCCACAAGGATCGATCCTAGGTCCAAGGTTATTTTCTATTGATATGCTCCTCTAAGAATGGACAACAAAATCAATTACCTCTACTACGCGCTCTAGCATTAGCCTGACTGTATTATTGCCCCCATGTGGTTTGCACCTCAGAGGCGGGTGCTCGCCACTATACATTTTTGTTGCTGATGACGGACTAAATTCGGAGGCACAACAAAGCAACAGCAGTTTTCAGCAGTTTTCCTGAGCAAACAAATCATGACAGTTAAAGATTTTACCCAGGCCCACAGTGTTTGACAGCCCTCACTGAATCTGTTCATTTTAAATCTGAGGAGATTTGAAAGGCAATTTAGATTAAATGTGATCAAATGGCAGACAATGAAACACAGAAAATAACCGGTCAATTGGATTTGACTGTCCACATTTTCTTCCAATGTCCGTTTTGTCTCTGTACCCAGCCGGCCAGAAATACACTTATCAAGTGTACCGTCACTTTATAATAAAAACCTGCCCAATATGCAGCCATATATCTAACAAAACATATATCAGATCAACCCTGTTTAGTCCGTGTTTAGTCCTGGTTTAGCCCAAAAATTTACTGTTTTTACTAAAGATACAGCTTTAACTTACTTACACAATTTTTACATGCAATACTTTTTCTGCTTAATCATTGTATTTGGTTTGATAAATATGACTGTATTGCTGACAATGGCGTATCCTCCCGATGTTATAGTCATCAATATTGTGTTCCAAAACGTTCCCTCTCCATCACTGACCTTTAAACACAGCATTGAGAAGTGTTTTGCTAATGAGATTGATCACTGGTGAAGTCTCTGCGGGGACCCTCTTAGCAACGACAGACTTTTGGAGGGGCACTTAGTAAAAAATAAAATATATAAATAAATAAAACGACAGGAGTGACTGAAAATAGACCCAAAAAAAAGACAGACCTTTACAACCGTTGACTTTCAGCCTAACATCAAACTGGCAGCATGGTCACAATTCTCTATTAAGTGTGGTCCACTTCAAGACCTGCTTCAGTCCTGATTTATTTGGTTTAGGTTTAGGGCTAGTTTAGTCTTGGTTTAGTACTGTTTAGATCGATTTTCCTGTTTTAAATCTGGTTTAGTCTTGAGTTATTTCTGGTTTCCCATTCATACTGTTTTAGACCTGGTTTAGTCTTGGCTTCAGGTTTCAGGTTTCAGTTTATTTGTCATATGCACATTCAACACAGGGTCAAAAAATGCAATGAAATGCTTTGGATCGGAGGAACCGTTAGACTCGCTAAGATACTCATGAAGTACTAGTAGCATGCAG
>JAVQKC010023591.1:0-19169 GCA_036025475.1 Philypnodon macrostomus | reverse complement strand
ATATATATATATATATATATATATGGGATTCAGTTGAGTTGTCATTAGGAGAAGGCTGGATTTATTACTTTTTACAATCCCAGTCCCAAGCTTGGATAAATGGAGCAGATTGCATAAAGAAGGAAATCTACAATACGATATGATGATGAAAGATTGTAGATATTAGTTAAGTTACGGCAATCTGCTAATCTGGGAACAGTGCATTAATTTATGCTCTGCTCTTCAGTCATTGTTACTGTAACAATGCTAGTGTTCATATTAATTTAAAAAAAGATAAATAAATAGTATTAAGTAATATAATGAACATTGGATTAGATGTACCGTGCATTGAATTTTCAACAAAAAAATACAAAGTCAGCTAAAATCATAATAAAATTGTGATATTGACTTAATAAATAGCGTGATATATTTTTTTATCATATCACCCACCCCTTATCTTGAGCATTATTTTTTGTTGCAACCCCAGAAATGAAAAAATAAAAGGAAATAATGTACATTTCTCTTTAAACTTAACCACTGCAGTTTATAGGGGTAAGTTAATATGTTCTATTATCACAAAAACCTATAAACCTATAAACCTATAAACCTATAAACCTAACCTATAAACCTCTCAATCAAGGATAATATAAACATACCCATACTCTATGTTGTCTGTTTTATTGCAGGGGAACAGAGTCCAAATGTCTCTCTAATGCAGAGGATGTCCGACATGTTGTCTCGTTGGTTTGAAGAAGCCAGTGAGGCTCAAAGCAGCAGAGGAAACCGGCCCCAGGCTCGGCCCAGAGGTGAATCAATAGAAAGACGACACCTGTGATTGTGTTAATTCAAGCTCATACGGGATATAGTGCTCTGAGAATACTGTGTTAAAATACTGGTGATGTGGAGCAAGTGAATATGTCTAAGTGCAGGTATATTTGCTGTTATTTCACTGTCTTGGTGATGTCTATGATTGTGGTCCAATATACCAATAAATCAGGTAGAGAAGAGTCTGCATTTATATACATACTCAATCAATCAATGGCCTTTTTATTAGAGCAGGCATTCCCAAAGTCAAGAACGCCTTTGCCCCCTTCAATATCCAAAAAATATCTGTGGCCCCCTTAATCCTAAATGTTCTGTCAAAATAGAAAACTTGGTCACCTATTTCATCAAAATTTGTATTGAAAATAGATTTTTAACATCAATTTCAAGCTTTTTTAAATCCATGCCACATTTGAAGTCACTGAAAGTTGATTCTGATGTTAACATTGATCTTCAGCTGATTTTTATTTTTTTTATCATATCTCATGGATAACTAAAAATGTCTGCCATGTTCTTGTTTTTATAAATGTGGTCAGTGAGGGTCGACGGCTAAATGAAAAACGTATCAAACTTGACAATGTAAATTCAAATTCAAATCTGCCTTTCATGTTTGTAATTTGTTTGTTGTTTGTTTTTATTGTCTGCTTACGCTTGTTTTAACCTTGTGTACAGTCATAAAAAATTGCTTTATAAATTAAATGTATTATTATTAGAATGTATCTTAAAAATTAGTCCAGACCTAATTTTTCATAAATTTTTTTCAGGAACCACTATCCGTCCAGAAGGCCCTCCGAGTACGCCTGCTCCTTCCGGTACAGACTCTACCCAGGACACCAGTACAGCAGCACCAACCCCGGACACAGAGCCTCCAGAGGTCCCTCCGGCTCCCGCTGCTGATCCAATCCCTAAATCCACATCCTCCTCTTCCTCAGGATCTTCATCGACAGTCACAGCCCCTCCCCCGTCCAGCTCGTCCTCTGTGGAGAGTTCAGCTACCTCCACGTCCCCGCTCACGTCCTCCCCCGACTCAGAGCAGAGAAGCCAGGGTGACACAACCGGAACCCCCACACCGACCGCCACACCCACCCCGGAACCAGCGCTCTCAGGTAGGACACACAGTTGTGAGTTGCGGAGGGTAATTGTGAACGTGTGTGTGTGTTTGTGTTGGGGCCACTCTACTCAAACGGCAGCCTCACTTCACTCGATCTCTCTTGTCTGGTCGTTTTCTCATCTTGTTTTTTGCCTGCTCCCAGACCTCTCCTTGCATCCATCCTGTTGTCTTTCTAATCGTTGCATTTACTCTCCCTCTCTTCCTCTGCCTCTTTGTCAGAGTACGGTCCTCATCGGCTGCCCATAAGTTTAGTGTGTAGGCGTTTGCAGAGGTTACTTCGGCTGGCCGACCCTCCAGGCATGGGTCACAGAGCGGCCGCCGCTGCTTCTTCTTCTTCTTCTTCTTCTTCTACTGCAGCAGCCTCTGAGAGACAGTCACAAAGAGCTACTGCAGCCGAGATGCCCCCCAGTACAGGTTACCCTCCCCTCCGAGCACTCTGCCATTATCCCACCATAAGTTCTGCTCCTTCCCTTCCCACAAAGCTAACATTAGGCTATAGCGAGACCTGGTCATGTTATAAACTACTAACTAACCCTATCTCTTTAACAGTTTAAGCACTTGGCCTCATCAAACCCATGTTGTCTCTGCTTCTCACTCACAGCGATGTATTCTTGAGTTTTCTTTTTGGAGTGGCACCACCTAGTATGATGCTCTGGCTTGGTGTGTGGTTTGGGTGCTTGTGTGTGATGAATTCACATTTTCTTGATAGACAAAGGACAGTTCTTTAATTAGCTCTCAGATATGTAGTATATGCCATAAATACGTTCTTGTGGGAACTGTGTGAATTCTGAAGAATAGATGCAGTTTATAAAAAAGCAGATGTTTGAATGGCATTACATTAATAATAATAAAAATAATCATTATTCACATTATTATGTGGACATTAAAACAGAAATATAAATGACTTTAAAATTGCTTGTAATGACACTCAGTGGGGCAGCGGTTATGAGCTGTGTGAACTTTTGAATTATTTTGATCATTTCTAATCTATGCTACGTTTGCCTAATCTAGTGTTGCTTTTTCTTGACAGAGCTCTTCCTTGTGCCTTGTTGACTAAGCTATTACCCTGACTGTGTGGCCTTAGGTTTGGTGTCGATGGATTAGTTTGGTGTTGTTTGTCTTACAGATTCACCCTCGTCTGTGGTGAACAAACAGCTGGGATCCATGACACTAGATGAACAGCAGGGTGCGTCCTCTTCCCTCACCACCTGCTCTGTCTATCATGTCCACAATGCTTTCATTTGGATATTTCAGCAGATGGCTATCAATGTGTTTACTGTAAATGGGTAAAAGACATCTAATAGGATACGATTGCGATAATCTTGACTAGCTCTACTCTGTTCAAAATGTTAGACATAAACATCCAATTACCACAAGAGGGGTTGGCTCTCTGCTGAGGTATACATTTGTTGTTGATCACTTTGTGTTATCGTTTGTCATTTTCTGATGTTGCGTTGATGTTAAAAGTGTGTCCAAAATTCACATGTGTTCTCTGCATGTCCCCGTTGTGTTGGGATCGGTGTGCTGTGAAGGGAAGGTGTCATGTTTTTTTTGTTTTGTTTTTTTTAGATTTACTAATTTCGATCATTAATAGTAATTTCATTTCTTAAATATTTTATTTTCTTCCTCCACAGCAGCGGCCGAAGCATCAGCGTCGCCCTCGGATGAAGCAGCGAGTGTCCCCAGCAGTAGCAGCAGCAGCAGCAGCGTCCCCAGTCGGACCAGTGCAGCTGAACCGGTTCTCAGCCTCCACTACAGCTCAGAGGGAACCACCACCAGCACCATCAAGCTAGACTTCACAGATGAGTGGTAATGCCAAGTCTGGACAGAGATATGACAGTGACGCTTTTGCTATTACAATCGTATAATGTAATAAGTCTTTAAGAGGTTTTAAATATTTTATCATGCATTACTAGCAAACAATTTATAAGCCCAACACACTGATACTAAAATATAGAGACCAAGGATTATATTCATGACATAAAGCCAAAATCTTCAGCTTCCTCAGCCTCTTCAGCCCTGATAGAGAATGGTTGCATCAGGAAGAATCTTCTAGACCAGGGGTCACGAAGCCCCAACTGGTGGTCACGAAATGCATTTATATACAGTAGGCTTATTTTTACCCTGTGCGCATTATTTTTTTTTAACTCCTGGGGGTCCTGGGACTTTCTTCATATTATTTTAAGGGGTCCCGGACTGAAAATGTGGGAATTCCTGATCTAGACTATAAAAATGGTTATCCATGCATATGATTTACTATGGAATCTACTGAAGGAAAGGGACTTATTTGTGTGTTGTCTAGAGCGTAATAATTGCTTTCAATATTTTTACAACTACTTCACTTTTCATTGTATTGCACATTTCTATGGATTGTACAACCATTATACACTTAATGTCTGGGTTTCTTCTGTCCACAGGAGCAGTAGCACTTCCAGTTCAATGGGCAGTGGAGCTCCTAAATCTACAGAATCTGTGACTGTGAGCAGAGAAAAGGAGAGCACAGTTTCAAAACAAAGTATGATTTTGTCCAAATTGAACTGTTTTCAAGGTAGTTGTCCAGGTAGTCCATTAAAGTCCATTTCCTTTAGCTCCCGCTGATTCAGGAGCGCACGGTGGCTCAATCACAGAGCCTCCGTCTGACGCCCCAAGTACATCGGCCCCGGCCCCGGCAGAGGGCTCCTCTGAGGGGGACAGTGTGGCCTCTTCATCCCAGGACAGGAGCCAGCCCGAGGGAGGGGACACAGGGGACTGCAGAAGAGCACAGCCGGTCGGAGAGGAGGGACAGGCATCTGAGGAAGGTCAGAGCCAGCCTTCACGCTCCACTCGTGAGTCAGACGATAGTGATGACGACCCCATCCTCATCCCCTCTGTGAGGTTCAGAGGACAGGGACAAAGGTATGCATCACACTGTGGTGTAGTGAACATGACACAGCTGTATTTTGCTGTACTTTATGCCTTGTCGATGATTGTTTTACTACATAATAGATTTAATTCCAGAGGATCTGCTGTAGGCGATAGAATGATCAGGTAAAACTTTGCACCAGCAATAAAGCATCTAATCTATCAAGCGTGACCTGCCACATGCACACTATGGAGTGAAGCATTGATTTTGACTCTCACAAGAAAGATTGTATATTTGACACGATGGTGGTGTGCATGTGAGCGCTTCCAGAGGTACCATATTATGAAATTAAAATCCGTGCATGGCATCCTGATGTTGGATAATAATGTTAGCTCTCCGTGGGGTATTCACAAATTCACAATTACTTAATATACTACCAGCGTGTGTCAGTATTGAAAATGGTTTGAACGGTTCCAATGGTGCGTTGTTGCCCTGCTTTCATCGCTTTACGAGGTGTGTGCAAAAGCATTAAACACAAGCAGCCCAGCAAAAAAAATGGTTTGAAGCATGGTGTTCATGAGCAATGCTAACAGCATGAGGTGAGATTTCCCCCCGGTTTAGGTTTTAAATGCTCAAGGCGTTCTTTGGTTTCACAGACGTTCTGCGGCTGCTCGTATCCAGGAGCTGTTTAGGAGAAGGAAAGAGAGGCGCGAGATGGAGGAGAGTGAGACTCAGAACATCAGAAGACCTTCAGTTAAAATGGTCTACAAGGGTCATCGCAACTCAAGGACAATGGTACAGCTGACCATGAAACTAAGTATTTTTACATTTAAGATGAGGGTCTGTTAAAAAGCATCAAAGTCCTTCTGTTTGGATATAAAAACAAACCTTCCGCCACGGAGTCTCACATTCTTTTTTTTTCCTCAGATAAAAGAGTCTTGTTTCTGGGGCAACAACTTTGTAATGAGTGGTTCAGATTGTGGCCACATCTTTATCTGGGACAGGCACACGGCGGAGCACCTCATGCTGCTGGAAGCCGACAACCATGTGGTCAACTGCTTGCAGCCCCATCCCTATGATCCTAGTAAGTCTATTTTTGTGGACTTCAAAGGACCTCTGCCCAATGCCTCTGCCCAATGCCTCTGCCCAATGCATCTGCCCAATGCCTCTGCCCAATGCCTCTGCCTCTGACCTCTGTCTCTGACCTCTGCCCAATGCCTCTGTCCTGTACTTACTGTTTTTTTGTACTTTTATTTAGTTATGGCTTCTTCAGGGATTGACTATGATATAAAAATTTGGTCACCACTAGAAGAGTCCGCATCGTTCAACAGGGTTCTTGCCGATGAGGTATTTGACCTTGCACTATTTAATTTACAAGTTTAATTTCATACTCTTTTTGTATTTGTTGTATATGTAAAATTGACTACGTTCTCCAAAGGTAATAACTCGAAATGAACTGATGCTGGAAGAAACAAGAAACACAATCACAGTCCCGGCTTCTTTCATGCTCCGAATGCTGGCCTCCTTAAATCACATCAGATCAGGTGAACCTTCACATTGAACTATAGAAAATACATAAATGTACACCAGAAATGTACTTTTATGCGTAGACACAAACTTAATTGGATTATGTAGAATTCAACCATGTGCCAATAATTAATTGTTTTTTTGTTTTGTTTTTTCAGATCGACTTGAGGGTGATCGCTCTGAAGGGTCTGGACAAGAAAATGAGGATGAGCAGTAGTCAGACCTTTATTTTGAAATTCTCGCTGTATAGCACTTGAAAAACCCAGGATTTGTACAAGTCTAGTGTAGATTACCTCCTTTTGAGAAAACAGTGTCTAAATTTTTAGCCTCCCTCTTTTTTTAAGACGTATTTCTTACCAATGTGTCGTATACATCTGTGTGAATGCAGCAGCAGTATGTCAGTATATTATGTACTGATCGTGTGAGTACAATTATGTGCAATATTATTTTTGTTTTCGGAGCGAGAGTGAGCGTTGAACAGTGTTAAGTTGTGTGACGTTTTGAATTTTTAGCACAAGAAAAAGTGTTTGTGTGCGGCTCCAGGAGTAACGCATGTAAAGAAGGAGTTTACATAAAAATATAAATGGAGAATGCTTTAATTTCTTCTGTAAGAAAAAGATATAATGGCTCTCCAAAGGGTAATGTCAATAAATCTTTTACATGGTTTGGAAAAAATAAAGTTAAATGCACCGGACTGTATACCAACTGATTACTGAAAATTGAGAATTTCAGTACTGTGGAAATGTTTTGGGCAGGTTTGGATTTGTATATACTGTTTTATACATCTAACTGAAATAATATACAGTTTATCATTTTATCATTTACATTTTTTTATCATTTTTACAAAATGAAAAAAAGTGATCCTTTTGAACCAGTAGTTAAAATGTGTTGCCTTCAAATGTCCAGAAGGACAGGGAGGTTCTTTACACCATCGCATCAGTAGTTGTAGGCTGCTCACATCTTTCTTTCCCTTCATGCTAATCCCAGACATTGATGCATTTGTGGAGCTAAACCTGGTCATTAGTTACTAACTAGAAACCAAGGCACAGGGGGTCACCCTTATCCATATTACAGCCAAGATTTGGAAAGCTTTGCTGCCTTAATTCTTTTGCACAGATCAGTATGAGAAGCACCAATGCCTTATTTCTGCCATGGTTTGAAGACTGATAGTTCAATTATAGCCACAGAAAAGCAACCATGACAATATCTATACAAAACTTTTAATGCATAATTGTGATTTTCTGTATAATGAATATAAAAAGTTACAGGAATATATATTTTGCATACAATATAATACCATACAATAAGGAAATATGAGGTAAAGGCTTCTCTCTACTTTATCCAACGCTGTTAACAAACAATATGGTCACTATTAACACGTGGACCTCATTCACCAAATGTTTTAACTTGGACGATATACAAAACCACTAACATCACACCATAAAAACAGTGGTTTCTTTTAAAAGTGCAAATATTGAGTGTGTGCACGGTCCTTAGACACAAATGCTCATGAAATGCTAGGACAGGCTAGCAGATAAAAGGAATGCTTCTCTTGTCTGTACCAAAATGACAAAATGTACCAAGAGTTATTCATTAGGATGCAGGGCAATAAGTACCAAGTTTCCTATTGATTTTATGAAATGTTCTGTTTTCAGTTGAGGTCTAAACTTTTAAAATACACTTTCTTTTGTAGAAAATAAATAGCATCATCAAAGCTAGCAACTCAAACAACGGTTATAGCACACAAGACATGTAATTATGTATGTAATTAAGAGAAATATGAGCCTTAAAGCATTGGTCTATAAAACGTGGCAATATGAGCTAAAAACTATTTATCCTAAATTCAAGATGACGTAAAAAAACAAGTACCGGTAAATAAAACATAATGTTGATGGAGAGACTTCTATGGAGACTACAAAAATCAGTCTAATCAAGTAAACAGTAGTTTCCAATGTCCGTACACAAGGTTGTAAAACTGACACTGAAAAGAAACACCTGGCATAAACAGTTAATACATTTTCAAGTATGATAATGATATACATTTATCCAAAACAGCGCACACAAGCAACAAACAATCGTCCCAAGATTTGCAGAGGCACATCAAAAGCTTGTAGTCGACTGAAAGTCAAGAGATTTTTTCCTCCATGTTTTGTGTTTCTTCATCTCTGTCATCTTTGACTATGCCTTCGTCAATACTCTCCAGTCTCAGTCTCTCTCCATCCAGGTATCTTGGTCTTGGGGCTGTCCTGGTGGTGAACAGTCCCGCTGGTAAACTTAAAGCCTCTCCAAAAATAGTCAGCTTGGCGTCACTCTCAATGGCCTTTGCCAAACATGAGGCAAACGTGTCGAGAGATTTGTGGACCTCAGCGTGAACTTGGACGGAGGATGTGTTTTCGGCTATAGAAGGAAAAGCAAGATATAACAAAACTGCATAACATTCTTTAAATAATGAAAATAGCTCAGCTTTGACGAAGACTCTGTTGCAACCATGGGCTATTTTTACAGTATTATCACAGCAAAGAAAAAACATACATTCATTAGTGTTTCTCAAACATTTTCCAACCAAGGACCCTTTGGCATGAAGAAGAAAATGCCTCGTCCACGGATGCACAAGGGGAATCTTGTGTATGCTCAGAAGAAAATATCTAAATTAAGGATGCATTTGCCTACTTTTTATTATAAATTGCTTCATTATTGAAGGATAAATTAAGAAACACTGAAAAAAATCAGGTTGTGGAACCGTGCCTGGTTATAACGTGAAGTAGAGCTGCACAATTTAGAAAAAATATCTAATTGTGATTTTTATGACATAAATTATTATTATTGCTATTTTGATTAGATTTGCGATATTGCTTTTAAAAGATTCAGTTCACCACAGATTTATGGAAGCATTCACTTATATAAAATATTATATTAATTGTTAAACTTTCAGAACATGTTTGTAGAGGTTAAACCTACATATTGTTGGGTTTAGCTCAGTCGGTAGAGCATGCAGCCCATGTTTAGAACCTACTGAGCCTGGTGTTGTGAGTTCAAATCCAGCTCTCGACAGTTTGCTCAATGTCAATCTTCTCCATAGTTTCCTGTCACTTCATCCTATCAATAAAAGCTAAAAAATATATTACCTTAAAAGTGCCTAGTGCCGAAACGTTGCCAACTAAGTCTTGATAAAGTCTCACTTTTTAAGATTAGACGGTGTGCAGGATTTCATTCTCTAATTGCAACCACTAAAATTGCGCAGCCATAGTCTTAAAGGTAGAAATGTAGATTTATTGGATGTAAACCTGAAATTTGAGGGTTTAACACAGAACAAGACAAAGCCAAAACCTCTCAACAGGCATAAACTATACTGGCATCGTAATAAAAGTGATTGTGATGCTGTGTTGGTCATGGTACAACAGGAAGTCAGAAGATCCTTCCTGGGCCTATGTTTTCAGAGCACAGTAATGACAAGATACCTTTGGAATGCTCCACCTGGTCTTCAAAGGTGACCGAGCTCCGCCTCTTCCCGGACACATTCCCGTGGGACAGCAGCTGGGTGGAGCCGTCTGTGGAGAAGTTATCCAGCAGCATCACATCTGTACCTGTACGGATAAAACACTGGTTATTCTTAAAAAAACAGTGTCAGAGAAATGTCAGAGAAATCAATTATATTAAAAAAACTGTGTCTTGACTGTACATGCCCTGGTTACAAAGTGATGAGCTGGGATACAAGAATGTGAATATGACTCTAGTAAATGTAAGAGGATGATGCAATTGTATTAGTAATAACTTGTGCTGATGTAAAATGTCGACTTTCTAATCTGAGATGATTAAATATGCGAATAAAATACCTTCAAAATGAATCCCTCCCAAAACAACATTGGCATAAACTTCCTTCCTTTAAGGTGGGCACTGCAGTTTACCAATGTTCCCCTTCTCATTATCACAGATCTTAGTTGTTGAGCTGTGAACAATACAAAGATAGCGTTCTTTGTGTAAAACTCACATGAATCCTGAGTGAAACTGAAGCCAGTGTCTCCTGTGCTGCTCCCAGGTGCCACCAGATGTCCTCCTCCGGCCAACATGGCTGTCAGGTGTGGGGACATACCCAGGTCTGATAAAAAATAAACACATCAACAATAAAATGATAGTTCTACCATTTGAAATATACACTGCATTTTTCTTTTGTTGATTCCAGTTAGTTGTTTAGCATCAGGTTTATCAACATGACCTTACACACTAGTCTAGTTGGTCACAGGGCTGACGCAGGGACATACACAGACAGATAACTACTTACTCTCACTTTGCGGTGCGTATTTTTACATGATTGTATGATGATGTAGTACATGCAGATTCGAGACTCCTTCTCTCCTATTACCTGTGATCCTGTTTGAAATACTAAACATCCGTGATGTCCTTTGCCGCGTGGCGAAGGACTCTCTGTAGTACCGATCTCCGAAGCACATCCCCAGCAGCTCCTTTCTCACGGTCTTATTCCACAGACCGTAAATGAGTGGATGACACACAGCGCTGCAAAAAGACAGGCACGCCACCAACGTCTCCAACATATTAGACACACTCCCCTGTCCCCATAGCGCCTCAGTGCAGACCACAACCACATAGGGGCCCCAGGTCATGAGGAAGGTGCCTATCACCACTAAGATGGTTACAAAGGCCTTGCACTGGCTGCCCGAGTAGGTAAGACTACGCCGGCTCCCATTCGATGAAGTTGAGGTGCTTGAGTTTTTACGGCCATTTCTTTGAGCAGCAGTGGAGTCATCCTGGGCCACAATAACCGTCCCGCAGTGGACTTTCCTTGCTTTCATGCGGGCAACGCGAAAAATAACACCGTAACAAGCCAGCATGATTAAAAAAGGTGGAAGGATACACCAGGCGACCCAAAACCCGGTGTAGCTTGGTTCTTTGTGCCAAGAAGCGACACATGTCCATTTAAAACAGTCAAATTCAAAGGAGGACCAGCCAAATAATGGAGGCAGGCAGCCAACAAGAGAGTGCAACCACACATAGGCGATGGCCACCACTGCTCTGTTGCCTGTGATCTTCATTGGATATATCATGGGGTACAGCACGGCATAATACCTGCATAATAAAAACATAAAAAAGGGAATTAGAATAATAATAATAACTTCCATTTATATAGCGCTTTTCAAGACACCCAAAGCGCTTTACATATATATATTTTTTTGTATTATTCATTCACTCCACAGTCACACCTGATGATGATGTAGCCACAGCTGCCCTGGGGCACACTGGCTGCCAGTTTGCAGCCCCCCTCCGACCACCACCAAACACATTCATTCATAGGCAATGTTGGTTAAGTGTCTTGTCCAGGGACACAACGACAATGTGTGCTTGGACGGGGACTCGAACCACCGACCCTCTGGTTGAAGGGCGAGCGCCTACCCACTGCACCAGGCAGCACTCATACAAGAAATACCATGCAAATAATAAACACAGCTAAAGGTTCATTATTTAGTATTATGTAGAAAGGGCTTTGGATAAAACTACTGTGAGCTAAATATCTCTGGGGGCGCTTAGTGTAATTAGGCCAGCTCAACATGTTCTCTTGTTAACGCTGTAAAAAAATATATAAATCCTGTACTAAAAAATGATCAATGGTGAACTTGAGAATAATAAGCTTGGATACAAACAGTAATATGTATTGTTTATGGTCTATTATACATCAAATATAGTAAGATTTGTCAAATTTGGCATTTTTTCTGATCTGAATTGTGCTCAAGTGTTTTTTGTTTTTTCATAGCCTTACCTGTCAATCGCTATAGCTCCTAGTGTCAACATACTGGCAGAACTAATAAGCAGGTAGAGCAGGGCAGTAAAGTTGCACCACACCACCCCGAACATCCACTCTCTCTTGGCCGAGCTGACCGCCACAAAGGGCAGCACCAGTGTGGATAGCAGTAAGTTTGACAGTGTTAGGCTGAACACAAACTTGTTGCTGGGCGTGAGTAGATAAGGCCTCCGATACAGAGTGACCACTATCAGGAGGTTCCCCAGACAAGCCAGGAGGGTGATGGCCACAATGGAGACCGTCTCCAGCACGGCCAGGCCCTCGCCGTGTCCCACAAAGGAGCAGTTCCTACTGGTGTTCATGGTGACGGACTGGGCAAAGTAATAGGTGAACCAATGGGAAGAGGCTGTAGGGAAAAAAAAAAAAATTGTACATTAAAATCAACTGCACAATGCATAATGAGATATACAATTACATACAATATTCCTTTGATACTTGAGACTTTGTTCTACAGGTATTTTATAAAACACAATCACTTCTAAGCAGTAAAGTCAATCAAAACACAGAAGCAAAATAATATTCTATGTTAATCATTAATAAGCACTAATATTGGGATAATAATGGTATTAACAAATACAGGTGTTACCATATAACTTGACAGAGGTGAATTGCGGTTAACACTTTATTTTACATAGCCCCTAACTACATTGTCCCTACCTCATTAAGTACAATGTAATACACTGAGTAATTGTACATACAGAATGGTTATGGTTGGGGTTAGGTACAATGTATTTACATGTTGTTACAGTTTGTTAGACAGTGCATTACATTGTACTTATTGAGGTAGATACAATGTAATTAAGGGCTATGTAAAATAAACGGTGACCGAATTGTGTTTGAGTGGTGTATATTAATTGAACTAATTAATTTGAGGTTATATCATTTAACATACTCAGATTGTTTAAGTAAAATCTTTCTAAACAGTGCTAGTTTTGACAGTGGCTTTTTAAATCCAATTTAACATGACACCAAGAAGTAAACTACCTCTTCACAGATAACGTTTGTGAAATTGTCAATTTAAGGCCATTCCACAGCAAGTCACATGGGGTAAAGCTGTTGCTTACAAGGCAAATCTACACAAATTATTTTTCCCATAAATCACCACTTTCCATTAGTAAAATATAAGACCATGCACTTTCAGTTAAATAGAAGATCCTGCTGATAAAAATAAATGCTGCGTTTAACATGCGACATCTTGTTTTCTGCCGCGGCGGTGAAGAACGTAAACTTTGAAAAGTGTGAAGAAGTAGCGGTGTGACTCCAGCTAGATCCAGCTCTCGTTAGTTAGCCGAGGTTAGCTCAAACTTTCCCTTTTGTCCGCGAAACACGCATATTTTACCTGATTTTGGTTATCCGCATTTTCTCCCCTGAAGAGGCCATCCGTCTCACGGTATGACCCAGTAACCGAGCGCTGAGCCTGAAAACGTTGCTAGCCCCGACATGGTAAACTTTTGGCTGTTTGTCCCTCCTCATCCACAGACGACCAGCTGCAATGGCGTCCTCCTCCCCAGCCTCTGCTCCTCTGTGGGTGGTCGTCTCTGCTCCCAACTCTCCGCTTTTCCCCAAGTGAAGTTAGCAATAGTCTGATTTAATTTACTCAAACATGTATTATTTGCTGAAAAATACAATTTATTCGGTGGTGTGAACTCTAAAAAAGTGTGCATTTTTTGAATGTGCTGTGAATGTGCGGGGAAGCTAATCAGTGCTTGTTAAACTTTTGTAGGTATGACTTCATATTTTAAAAGTGTAAAGATGGATTTTGAATGAAGTTAAGCGCAGCATCATCAGAAGTCGGGCCACCTATGAAGATCAAAGCTCCCGCACAAACACGTCACCACACACGGACCAATCAGAGAGGGCGTGAGGATTGTGGAGGATCTCAATGGGTTGTACAGAGGTGGGTATAATAGCTTTACTCAAGAGTACTGTTATAATATTAAATATTCGTCGGGTAAAAAAGTACTGATGAAAAGGTAATGTGTGTGTGTGTGTGTGTATATATATATATATATATATATATATATATATAAATAAAACAGTTTCACAGCATAAAGCTAATAGTATGTTGCATTTGAAGTAGTGGTAGAGGTATTGGTGTTTTGGGGCAGCAGTGGCGTAGTGGGTAAGCATTCACAACCAGACGGTAGCCGGTTCGTCGTAGGGCAAGACACTTAACCCACATTGCCTATGTATCAGTGTGGTTCTGTGTTTGGTGTTTGGTGGTGGTTGGAGGGGCCGTAGATGCAGAATGGCAGCCACAACTCTGTCAGTGTGCCCCAGGGCAGCTGTGGCTACACAAGTAGCTTACCACCACCAGGTGTGACTGAGGAGTGAATGAATAATGTAATATGTAAATCTTTGAGTCTTGAGAAAAGCACTATATAAAACCGATGCATTATTATGAGAGTTACTGAAGTTAATGTAACTGGGTAAAAGTAACCGATTACTCCCCACCTCTGTGTAAAGAAATAGTGATAGTTTGATAAATTCAGTCAAAATACAGTAGTATACAGTCATACAGACATCTTTAATGTGCAATCTCAAACAAAGAGTCTGAAGAAAGTTTTGTATGACAGTACAGTGACTCAACTGTTACAGACAACTCTATTAAGCCTCTGTTACACTTTCAACAAATGCCAACTTATTTAAACTGAATTACACATTTATCTCTGAAGGTAACATTTGACATCCATTAACATTAAGTTACCAGGTTACCAGTATAGAAACATAACCCATGTTATAACCCAATTTAAGGTGTGACCTACATTGGCATAAGTCATTAAAAATAGGTTTCTTTAAACGATAGTTGCTTTTTAAATCGTAGAGATAAAATGACATCATTACACATCCTCAATGTTAGAATTTCATTGTTGGCATCTTGGGAGAGTAGTCAGTCAGGAGTGACACCATTAGACCCTAAAAGACAAAAGATGTAGAGAAAATTGTTCAATGTTTGTGTAATCACAGAAAGTATAAACATAAATCAATCAAAACATCACTCACCATGATCGTCCACTTCCTGTTTTCAGCTTCAGGGAAGACGAGGGAGCGGGGAGAATAAAACACCTGGTCGTCCACCTCCTCTGGTTTTCGTGGGAGACAATGAAGAAAAGTCCAGTCTTGTTTGGCCACACTTCCAGTCTGATCAACCAAAACATTATATATTTTATTTATAACAACAATGGGGCAACAAATACACCTGTTTTTATATTAACTTTACTTCTATACCTGCATCGTGATTTGATAGCCTTCAAAAGCTTTCAGCCTCTTCTTCTTCTCCTCCTCTTGTCCCATGCTGACCCAGGTGTCGGTTACCAAAACATTGCTGTCATATGCAGCCTCCATTGGATCAGAGGTGAGAACAAGCTGGGTCCCATGCTGCGAAACGAAAAAAAAATCACAATGTAATTTTTTTCTTCCCAAATAATTACAATATGTGAATTGGTTCAAACCATTTTGGAGAGTCTCTGTGCCTCTTGAATCACACTCTTCTCTGGCTCATAACCCTGTAACAAAACAACAATACTACCGGTAATACAGTTGTTTGCTAAAGAGGACTGAAGATTGAAGTGTGAGAAAACCTTTGGCGTAGCAATCTTAAGGTTAACCCCTAGTTTGGCCGCAGTCATCATGAAAGAGTGAAGCACATTGTTCCCATCTCCAATCCAGCTCACTGTTAGTCCATTTAGAGACCCATAGTGCTCCTAGAACAGTCGCATTTTAGGGATGCATGATACACTCTGTTAAAAGAACTAAGGGCTGTCGTCGACTAAAGAAATTGATAGTTGACTGAAGCAATGCCCACAGAGTGCAACACACAACTGACGTAAACAGTTAGACAGTAAAATATAATTTAACCTTAAAAATAACCCAAAAATTACTGCTGTTATCTTGAATAAAATAAAAACTAAAGATATCAAGTAAGAAATTAGACCAGCTTTTCTGATGACGAGTGAATGCAACTAATTGACTAATAAGTCGACTATTGGTCGGTCAGTGAGGTCTCAGTCGATTTTATCTTACCTAATTAGTAATTTATTATTTGATATCTTTAGGTTTTATTTCATTCAAGATAACAGCAGTACTTTTTGGGTTATTTTTTATATTTTCTTTCACATCCCTTGTGTATGTTGCACTCTGTTGGGCATTGCTTCAGTCGACGGACTACAGCCCTAGTATAAAGAATAGTACCTGTAAAGTCAGAAAATCTGCTAGTATCTGTATGGGGTGGTACATGTCGGACAGACCATTGATTATGGGAATTGAAGCCTCTTTCGCCAGCTCCTCCAGTGTGGAGTGGCTGTACACTCGGGCCAGGACAATGTCACAAAGTCCAGAGAGAACCCTGCAAAAGGAGTAAAGAGTTAGTGGTGATATAAAGGATGCTATGAGATTTATTTATTTTAAACCAGACCTGGCTGTGTCTGTAGAGCTTTCATTTACTCCAAGGTGAATGTCCTGGGATGTGAGAAAACAAGGGTGTCCTCCGAGTAATGCAAAACCTAGATTATGAATGAAAAGTTATTGAAAGTTTAATAACATACAATACTATTATGATGCAAGGTGCATTCCTCCCAGAGAGGACGAGTCAAAAGCGCTGCTCAGTGTTGGGTCTGTGTACCAGTGTGTGAGTGTGGTCTCAGCAGTTCTTTTGTATGTGTTATCTAAACAATATCAGCCCTGTTCACTGTATTCAGAGGTTGAACTGACACCTCTTAAAGCCTCATATAAATCATTGTTGTCATTTGGCCAAACTCCACCTGTTTCAGTGGACATTCTTGTCCTGGTGCTCCTCTTCTCAAATATCATTGCAATGGACTTTCCTTGCAAAAGAGGAAGATGCTGAAAAATAAAATGATGAAGCTCTCCTCAGTACACTACTACAGAACCTAATACTATTCGGTACTTCACTGAATTAATTACCTCATTTTTCTGTTTGATCCGGTGTTTAATGTCGGCTGACACCCACAACAACTTCTTGATTTCATCTGAAGTGAAGTCTTTTAACGTTAGACAGCTCCGACCCTTTACATTTACAGAAGCAAGGGCAGCAGTCCCGGTGCTAAAATATACCAAACCACGTTTTTAGATTAACGCTAAGACACAGTCAATTTCAATAAGCAGCACTACTATCCTTACCTATATGTTGGTGCTTGACACCTCGCTAAAGTTGTCAAGCATTTGAAAACGTGACTGTTTGCTGAAAACAGTTTAGTTGACATTGTAGATTTCAAAGAGAAATACTCCGTGTGACTCTGAGAAATATTTCATCAGAGAAATCAAACTCGCTTCTTGTTTCGGGAGACACGTGGCCCCAGCACCGACAGGCCCTCAGCCAATCAGCAGCGAGCTGTCAGAGTGACGTCATCACCAAATGAAGGGGGCATGGCTTTAGTCAGAAATGTGTTGCAAGATCATAATACAGAAACATCCTTATTTATTAAATCAAGAGTTGGAGTTTCTCTCTCTATCTTCTTTAGTAAGATATGTGAAACCTTCTTCATCTTCTACAGCTATCATGTGGAGAGAAATACAATAAATAAACATACGATAAAAAAATCATTTTGTTCCTTTGCACAGCAGGGGTCAGTGTTGCGCCATGCTGTACTTCAGCTGTAGTGCCACAGAGGAACAGTTTGGGGGAGCTCCTTGAATAAATCATGAACTTCAGAAAGTCTTTTGTCTTTCAGGAAAGTTCTGAGGGTGTTTTTTCTTCTTCATCTAAGTTCTGGCTTCGCTTCTTCCACAGTTGGAACATGTCCTACCAAATCCAGAGTTCACAAGAGCTTAACAAATATTCAGCCTCATCTTTATCCCCCAGGCTGTAATCACAAACATCTCTAACCTCAACAATCTTCCAAAAATCTGTCAGAGTTCAGGCGTACTATACAGATAAACAAACCCACAAGAAACATCCAACAAAAACCTTCTCACGTTCAAATCAATTCACATTCTTCATCCACAGTACTGTGAGTTAGGCCTATTGGCTAGATAAACTTAAAGCACCACAAAAGAATATGAAAAACATGTTTACTAATGGACAACATCTTGAAAGCCCTAAAGTGAGTGTTACTGAATGAGCTGTCCTCCACCTCCAAAGTAACCCTGCAGTCCAAAGAGACCTCAAAGAGTATATGCCTGTAATCAGCATCTGAAACAGCAAGCACGGGCTCATGTAGGATAGATATTCAAAAGAATTACAACAAAGGGTAATGGACAATGAAGTTATGATGTAGGATACTGCTCAAACTGGTGAGTTAAATCTTGTGTTGATGAAACAATATTTTTCACCCAAGGCATCTGGTTGTGGTCTTGATTATGTGAGATTCGGGGCTACTTTCCAGAAAAAGTGCATAGCTCAGCAGCATAAACAATGTGTGAATTGCTTCAAACACATATGGGCCATTTTCAACTCAATTTATTATAAGACTCTTTTGTTATTCATTACGGGAACCCCATTAGCTGCAGCAAGCGTTCCTCCTGGGGACCATTACAATGGTCTCAAAACATTTGAAGATTTACATCCACAAGAGTTCATACAATAGTATATTCTGTCATCACAGGCTCACAATAGACAATGGCATTATACAATATTTATCAACTATCACGGTTGTTAATATACCTTCTGTACCTTATATTCGATAAGTACTGATTTACACTATACAATATCATACTCATTCCATATTTATTTTTGTATTGATGCATCAATCAGTACCAACACTATTACGTTATTAAGTTACTTTTAAGAATTAGTATTTCTTTCATAAGATAGTGTAAAGTTTCCTCCCATGGCATGTGTGGTGTTTTACACAACTCAAAATGATTATATAATGTCAAAAGAGTAATAGTTTCTGAAACATTCCTCATAAAAGTAAGTAATGAATGTATTCCTTTACATAAAACCAGTTTAGATCATTATGCATTTCTCTGTATCGATTTGGGTACTTCTTCGATGAATATTAATTAAGTAATTAATTAAAAACGGGCCAAAACTGTGAACGCAATAACTCAAAAAGTCTTTGCTGGATCATTTTCAACTGTTGCACACAGGTACATATCATGAAGATGCAGAACTG
>JAVQKC010023585.1:0-46058 GCA_036025475.1 Philypnodon macrostomus | reverse complement strand
GGCAGACGTACGGGGCGACGTACGGGGCAGACGTACGGGGCAGACGTACGGGGCAGACGTATGGGGTCGTTTTCGCCGATATACACTTTGCTGTCGGGGACGACAGCACAGGCCTTGTTAAGACATATTACTACACACCCTGGAACGGGGTAACTGCCCTCCAGACATGGCTTCAGATATGTGAATCTGAATAAACAAATAACCTTGTGTGTGTTGTGCAGGTACGAGGAAGACTATGAGCGTCTGCAGACCATGAATGAGCTGCTGGAGTCAGAGGAGGCTCCTCTGCCTCAGGCTGCACTGCAGCAGTGGCTCCAAAAGCTGGACGTGGGCTGGAACAAGTTGTTAGAGATGTGGGAGAGCCGACGCGACGTGCTAGTCCAGGCTCACATCTTCCACCTGTTTCTGAGAGATGTCAAACAGGCCGAGTCCTTCCTCAACAATCAGGTCAGAGCACACATAATGCACATCAATTCAAACTTTCATGCAGCATCTTTCTAGTGATCTTCAGGAGTCACTCTAACAAAAAGCGTATTTATTGTTCTGCTTGAACAATGGCTCTTACTGCACTTTAGTAGTTAGTGTGTTAATATGTCAGTACATGTATCCTGTAGTTGAGGTTTAGAGGTATGCCACTGTTCCCCTGTGTCACGGTTACTGTATTGTGTTCAGGAGTCGGCCCTGGCCCATGTGGAGCTGCCCACCACAGTGGAGACCGTGGAGGCTGCCATCAGGAAACACAAGGACTTCACCACCACCATGGAGCTCAACCTGCACCGCATCAAGGCTGTGATTGAGGCTGGAGAGAGCCTCATCAGCCAGAACAACATCTACAGTGAACGCATCCGGGAGCACATAGATACACTAGCCAGCAGGTAAACAATCCACTGGCCAGGCAGGCCCAGACCCACGATTGTAGTTATTATGGTTTAGCCATTTTACCTTCAACCAAGTCCTAATCAAAATAGCTTTTTTTGGTCAAAACCTTATTGTTTAATGTTATTATTTATATTGCCATTAGTATTTAGCGTAGTAAAGACTATTCTTTGTAGAGTCCTTACCCGTCAAAGTATTCTGCAATATGTTAAATATAGTCGTGTGTGTAATAGTGGGTTTTTGTTGCTCCAGGGGCGGTCAGAATCGAGGGCTGGCTCAGCGGTGGCTGGAGAGACTGAACCATCAGTGGGAACTTCAGAGATTCCTGCAGGACTGCCATGAGGTACTCTGTACACTGTACAGGAATCTGTACTTACATCTGTGCAGGTGACATGAAAAACTTCAGTTTCAGTTACTAAGGTAGTTTGGGTATTTACCAGTAGTGCTAGTGCTAGTTGCTGAACTCTAAAAACAACTCTATAGAACATCTATTTTATTTTTTATTTATGTACAAAATACAGTATATATGGTAACACTTTTGCATCCTGAGGAAGAGGGGCCACCTCTGACTTCAGCAGCTCTTTCATGGTCTGCAGACGCTCATTTGTTTATTATATTATATATAGTAGTTATTGTCGTTGTAGCGGCCGTTTTCTGTGTGACAAACATTTATGGTGTGGTTCTTTGTTGCTAAGATTTGATATTCTGTGCATTCAGAATCATTCTGAGTCATGTAGACCTTGATTGTGACCAGGGTTTTTTGAATTACTGATGTATTTCTATGGTCTTTAAACAGTCTGGTGATCTGTGCTGCCCTCTAATGCCAGACATTTTTAGCCAAAAAAACACTGCTTATTTTAACCTTTTATTTAAAAGACGGGAAATTGTCTAGTAGAGAGCAGGGAGAGACATTCCTCCATATGGTCCACATGTGCCACACCAACTGAGCATAACAGCTACACATCATCTAGTCTGATGTCTTTCTTAACTTCTATCATGTTTAGAGTCAACATAATACTTTGAGTTACTAATTAGTTAGTAATAGTGTATTAAAAGCAGTTCAAACTGGTGTACCAAATAAAAGGCTCATTGAGTCTACCATTACTTTATATATATTAGTATATGCAATTCCTCTAAGACCATTTAGATTAGAAGAAGATTTTTTCTTTATTCAGACTAATAATTTTGTGCTGGCCATATTTATTGCTGGTGGATATAAAGTCATGAAAAGTATTAACATAACAAATTGCAAAATTGTTTTACAAAGATTGCTTTTACATTTTGTTCAAAATTATTCAGGCCTAGTCCCAGCTTGCACACAGAGTAAGCGTGGCAGTGCAGGGGGTGTGAGGCGGGAGGGGCCCTGCACCATTGTGTTGTTGGAGGTGGCTCTGCCCTGGTTTCACTGCTCCTCCAGCCCCTCCTCTTCCTCAGCCTCAGAGGAGGAGGACAGAGAGAGACAGAGAGGCAGCGCAGGCTCAGTCGAAAGCGTCCCGTGTGCTCGCTCCTGTTATTTACCCCGAGCCTGCCTTTTTGATCTGAAGACACCTCTGTGATTTGGATGCATTTCTACATTTTCCATTTTGTTTATTTGTTGATCCGAATGTCTTCAAGTATGTGAGCAGCGAGGATGTGGAGCCCAGCAGCTGCCGTCAGCTGCCAAAAAACCATGGAGTCTTCCGTAACTGCTGCTGGTAAATGTGCCGTTAGCCTTGTTCGGTGGAGCAGGTGCAGGCAGGATGCTAGTGCACTGCGCAAAGATGTGACCTGGATTTGTTGGTGTGAGTGAGGAGGGTTCTGTGCTTTGCCGTATGCAGACATGGTGTATGTGAGCAGTGATGGTAGGGTACGCTGTGTGGGGAGCTGAGCGTGTGGGTGGATGTAGCTGGGATGGAGGTGTTCTGTGGCCATGCTGCTGCTACATGTGGCTGCTATGCCTCATCAAGCATTCATGGCCCCTGAGTCTGAATACTTTGTATTGTCTGATATTGCATTTCCTAATGTACAGACTGTTCATCACACATGTTGGCATTTCTACAAGAGAAAGTCCTGTGCAGTGGTATGCAATGTGATGATTGGAACTAATATTTGGATCTACAAATACAGCTCTTTGGATTCCTTTCATTTTATTAACTCCCATTTAAACAGTGTGCCTATAATCTGTTCCACCTGGTTTTCTAGTTGTTTTGGTATTTCTGTGTTATATTTATGTTGACAGTGGGTGATATATTTTCCAAATATTGGACTTACCTTAAAACTAACATGTGTTTCACATGTAATTTCTATTGTCTATTGTGAAGGTTCTCAGTCATCCAAGGCATATATTAATATGTTTACGGTTAAGGTATATTGTCTTGACCCATTCTTCAATGCAGGTAGGGCAGCCGTCAGGAGCAGAGAGCCATCTCCAGATCTTGGTCAGGGTGTATTTACCTGTAGGATTAGCCTATTGTTAGATGTTTTAGGTAAACTCCACACTCCTACTGCCCGGTCCTAGAATCAAACCCACACCTTCTTGCTGTAAGGTGACGGTGCTGACCACTTTGCCACCATGCTGCTCTGTCTGTGGATGTTCTTCAGAAAATGTTTCATCCCTCTTCCCCACCTGTGAGACCTGTGGGACATGAGACAAAAACCTCCCCTCTCTGATTTGAATGTTTTATTGTTGTTGTGAAACTTATTTTAGCACTGATTAAAGGACTGGTGAATGATTGTGTCTCACTTACTCTGTTCAGAGAGGGTTGAACTAACTGAACAATTCAAACATTCAAACCACTTGGCCTCCCTGGCCAAAAAGGAATGATTCTTTCTCAGGGGTCTATACTCCTCAGTACTCTGATGTACATCATACGATGCAGAGGTAGTTTAGTTTCCCCAATATACAGATCGATGCATTCTTCACTGCAGTGGACAGCCATACAGTCCAGTGTTTCCCACAGCACAAAATAGCAAAGGTGGCCACTTTAGAAACTAGCACCTACCACCTTCACTGATAATAAATACAGACTGTATGAAGTGGTAAAAAATATATCACAGTTTTATTATTACAATTTTATCACATTTTTATTCACTTTGTATTTTTACTGCTATCAGTATCTTCATAAATAAATAAATAATAATAAATTCACAAAGAGCAGAGCATAATTGAATGCACTAGCATGATTAAACGATCTTCCCAGATTAGCAGATCGTCATAACTTCAAATCATGATTCAATGTTTTATTGCCATATTGCACAAGCCTAATACAGCCTGTGTAAAACAATGTATTTGCCCAAAATAAGTTTAAGGGTTGTAACATTAATGTATACAGATAGCGTACATTACATTTGTAGATTGTCTGCAACCAGAGGGTAGTTGGTTCAAATCCCCACCCGAGATTATACTGTCGTTGTGTCTCTGGGCAAAAAACTTGACCCACATTGCCTATGAATGAATGTGGTTGTGTGATTGGTTTTTGGTGGGGCCGTAGGTATAGAATGACAGCCACACCTCTGTCAGTGTGCCCCAGGGCACAATAATGTAATTGTAAAGAGTCTTTGAGTCTTGAGAAAAGTTCTATATAAAACCGATGCAATATTAGTATATGTACAATGAGTTGAGTTTCTAAATGATATGCTCTAAAAGTTTTGATTCACGTGTGTGACTTGCAGTAGCCTAGTTTCTGTTGTGAACTACTTTAGAAGTGGGCTGTTGCTAATGGGCCGTGCCTGTGTGTTCTTACAGCTGGGCGACTGGGTGTGTGAAAAGATGCTGATGGCGAGGGACAACAGCCGAGATGAGACCCAGAAGCTGCACAAGAAATGGCTGAAGCAGCAGGCCTTCATGGCCGAACTTGCCCAAAACAAAGAGTGGCTGGAGAAGATTGAGAAGGTGAGTACACACGTTTACATACAAAACCTACTCGGACCAAAGCTGGATTTCTCACTTTTACTGAGTTTACACAAGAGACAATTGAACTACTGTCTTCTAGTATTGATGGGGTGTTTGTGTTTTCTAGGTTTTTACCACTAGATTGAAATGTTTGTGGCTCTATTCTAATAAACCCTATTATTACTCTGTAACAGTAATTTTGGATTATTAATCTGCATTAAACAAAATCTGTTTCAGATCTGACCAGTTTGTGTGAGCAGGAGATAAGACGGCTCCCAGGTGTAATATTTCATTGAAAGTGTATGGTGCAGTAGCCACTGAAGTTGTTGTTTGTTTCTTGCCTTGTGTCATTGTTCCTGTACTGATGGTTGGGTTATGTGTAAGGTCACATGATTAGTCCACTCGACTCAAATTAAAACATTTCTGTCTCACACAGTATAAACATACATACTGGCTCTGATATTTGTCCAACACACGGCCCAGCAGGTCCAATAGGTCCCAGTGGGGTAGTAACAGTAATCCTGTGATGTGGTTTAGGAGTAGCGGCACAGATAGAGGGTCAGTCGTGTGATGGGGCTGTAGGGGGGCTCGGTGAGCATTGAGAAGCTCACAGGATATAAAGAAAACATGAAGTTTAGCTACAAAAACCATGAACTCTAACTCCAATTTGTTGTTGTCCTTAGTCCAGATAAGTAGAGTGTTGTCAGTAAGGGCATCCGGCCAAAAAATAACAATTGCAAATGGTAAAAAAGAGCATCCCAAAGGGACACGTGATTAACTAGAAAGCACTTGGAGAATGCAGACCTCTGCCAAGGCAGCTTATTTCCCCTATACACATTAAAACAAACAATTCTAAATAGAACCTTCTGTGGGACTGGACACCCCTCCAGAAAAAAAAGACAGACTCTTTCTTTGTTTGTGATCAGGATCACTCCCAAAAAATTGTGTTATTCCTAACCTTCCCTGAAAATTTAATTGAAATCCATTCAGTATTTTATGCGTAAAGTCACTTACAGACAGACAGACAGACAGACAGACAGACAGACAGACAAACAAACAAACAAACGCTACCAAAAACATTACCTCCTTGGCGGAAGTAATAAAAATGTGCTCAATGGAACAGAATGTAACTGAGCTGACAATGAGGTGTGAGGAAACCCCTGGAGGAGCAGGAGGAGGGGGCTGCTCAAAATCCTGCAGTTGGTGTGACGCTCTGCTGCTGCTGGTTACCAGGCAACCAGCACCCAATCCCAGCTCACCATGGCTCGCTGTCAGTGCTTGGCTCATGTGTGAAGGTCACTCCTCCCCCTCTCCCCTGTTCACTCTCATTCATTCACTCCTCCCTTAAATACCACCTTTAAACAGAAACAGGAAATGCTCTGGAGTTCGACAGGAAGTGATGTGAGCAGGCTCTGCCTCTGTGAGGTGTTGAGCACTGATAGTTGATGTGAGGCTGAGTGGCTGAGCTGCACTGATGGACTGAATCAATACTGAGATCATGTCCGAATAGACTTCTTTTTCGATAGCCAAATGTTTATTCGGGTTCTGGTAGTACTGCTCTTTTCATATATTACCACTGAAATAAATCAGATTTGTAGATTATGTCTGCATACATATATTTGTATGCAACAGAGCAGATCAAATCAATTTCATGTGCTTGGGCTGAGGGGTTTTGTCATGGGGGAGGCTGGAGGAAGAAGAAGCAGGTGTGCATATGGGACTGTGGGGGTGGGGTCCCAACATCACCAATACTAGACTATGAAAATGAGGGGTGGGGGGGTGGGGGAAGGGAGGCAGCCTGCTTATTCTGAGAGTTTCATGCATCTATTTACACTTTTATATATTTAACAACAAAACTTGCCACTGTTGTACTCCTGGTCTACACCAAGCCATTGTTCCTGTCTTGCATTGGTTAACATATTTTCTTAAATCAGGGTCCTATGCACTGAGCCACAAAGCCCTTATAACATTTTATAACATGGTTAGTAAGCAAGGAACATGTCTTTGTCATTGCTGTGTGTTTAGGAGGGCCAGCAGCTGATGCAAGAGAAGCCTGAGCTGAGTGCGGTGGTGCGAAGGAAGCTGGAAGAGATCCGTGAATGCTGGCAGGAGCTGGAGAGCACCACTCAGGCCAGGGCCAGGTTGCTCTTCGAGGCCAACAAGGCCGAGCTGTTGGTCCAGAGCTACGAGAGTCTGGACCAGCGGCTGGGCCAGCTTGAGGAGCAGCTGGTCTATGTGGACCAGGGTCAAGACCTGACCAGTGTCAACAAACAGCTCAAAAAACTACAGGTACAACATCCAACCTGTTTTCACCGAGGCCTTACTGAACACAGACCTCTGTGGTTTTGATAGTCATAATCTTTCTGACAACACTTCTCATGACGAGATGTAGAATGTCAGGGTACAAGCTACTAATGAAATGTTGCTTTAAAAATACGTTTTGCTCCAGGTTGCTGCAGTAGGTTTTATGTAATTATCATGTTTATTTCTGAAATAAAGTTTGCCTTTTTTCTGTTCAGCTTTCCATCTCATTTCTGTACAGTCAGACTTTGCATTTTCACCAGCATTAATTTTTTATTTGTTTTGATGGTTCTTTTAAAATCCATCAGCGTTTATGCCAACCCAGCTGCATTCCAAGATCATTCAAATGTACATGACAGGATCCAGCAGTACTATAGTATAGTCACTTCAAGATGCATACAGGTCGATTGAAATACTCCGTTGTTCAGATGTTGGAATGCATTGGTCTCTCAGCAGCACACATTCATTCTTAATTATTTTGTCATTTCACTGCACATGTCTCACTCTCCTCCACAGCATGCTGCTTACTGCTTCTTTATCGCCGCCATTAGCTCTGATTTTCCACTCATCCTCACTCCTGACAAGGGTACAGTAATATGCACTCTCTATTATAACTCATTATAGTTTTTAGTAAGGCTTTAGCTTACTGCTCAGATACATTTAAGAAATAATACATTCCAGAAATCTGTCAAATTTGAATGAGATTACAAACATCTTGTGTGAAAAACAGGATCTGGCATATTCAAGTAAAAAGCAAGAATAGGATTACATTTCCTTGTAGAAAACTGTACATTTAGTATGTTTATGTGTGGAAAAAGGTTGTACTATTATGTTATTTAGTGCACCTTTGTTTTTGCCCAGGTATTATGTATTATGTTACTAATATGTACTATGTTTTTGACCTGCTTCTGTCCTTCTGTATTTTATTGTTGCTGTAACCAAATTTGTAATCGTACCATGTTTGTACCATATCTATACCATAGCTGTGTTTTTTTAGTGCTGTAGAGTTTTAACCCTGTATCCTTGTATGGTGTTACCGGTACCTGCTGTGTACAGAGCATGGAGAGCCAGATGGAGCAGTGGTATGCTGAGGTGGGGCAACTTCAGACCCAGGCCTCCTCCATCCCAGAGCAGACACAGACCAAAGGCAATGTGGACCATCGACAGGCCGCTGTGGAGGCCAGGATGGTGCGCCTCATCGAACCACTCAAGGAGAGACGGCGCCTCCTGCTGGCCTCCAAGGAGGTTCATCAAGTGGGCCGAGATCTGGAGGATGAGATTGTGAGTTTAAACACTGGTAATATGTATAATGTGCATCAAAGAGGAGATGGCATGAATGTGTTTGAATCATGAGGTTATTTGTTTGTTGATGTTGAATTAAGAATGATGTCCGTCTGTTCGGTGTCACTCTGTGGTGTGAAAGTCTAGCAGATGGAGCTGATTCAAGTAAAGACCAGAGCAGAAGATTGAGTCCTTCTGGCCCTGACTCGCCCCAGGCTCTGAGATCACACCTCCTACCAACACACTTGTTCATCAGTGTAACACTACTTACTGTAGTACTAAATTCAGACTCATTTGAATGAACATGCATCTGTGGTTCAGTATATCTGCTGCATCTGAGCAGATTATTCACTCATTAGAAGGCACTGTGTCTTTTGCCACTGAACATTCCAGGCGCACAATTGGCTTATGTATGTATAGTATGTATGTTGTGATGCCAAACAATAAAAGTGCAGATGTTGCTGTTACATGTAATGTTGTGTTGCAGTTGTGGATCCAGGAACGCCTCACGTTGGCCATGGCTCAGGAGCATGGCAGCAGTCTGCAGGCTGTGCAGCAGCTCATGAAGAAGAACCAGGTACCCAGTACATGATATGTGAGCCTAGATTACATCTGAGATATAGAGCTGTGGCTAAAGCATACTCTGTCTGTGCTGCAGACTCTGCAGAGAGAGTTGGAGGGCCACCGCAGCAGAGTGGAGGATGTGTTGGAGCGGGCGGGGATCATCGCCTCCCTCCGTACACCCCACGCCCAGGCTATAAGGGGAGGCCATGAGCAGCTGGCCCAGCTCTGGAACCTGCTCTGGGCTGAGACAGAGCGCAGGCAGCTGCTGCTGGACGCCATGTACCAGGCCCAGCAGTACTACTTTGACACGGCTGAGGTGGAGGCCTGGCTCAGTGAGCAGGAGCTACACATGATGAACGAGGAGAAGGGCAAGGTGGCCTATTATTGATAATTACTGTTACATACAGTATATGTTTTACAAGTTTTACCAATGTGTACTGTTCTGATCAGGATGAACCGAGCACACTGCAGCTCCTCAAGAAGCACCTGGTCCTGGAGCAGACCATCGAGGACTATGCAGAGACCATTGGCCTCCTGTCACAGCAGTGCAGGCAGCTGCTGGAGATGGGGCATCCTGAGTGGTGTGCATCCAGCTTCACTTATTGTACCCTTTCTAATACATTTACTTAAAGACACAACCATACAACAAAGGGTATTCAAATGAGAATGCAAGACTACTCCCAAACTCCACTGTATACAGAACAAGTCACCAAATCTTGTATCTTATTTTGAGTGTAATACAAAGTACATGTGGCTCTCTGCTGACCTGTGACTCTGATGTGTGATGCAGTGAGCAGATCAGTAAGCGTCAGTCGCAGATCGACCGGCTGTACGTTTCTCTAAAGGACCTGGTGGAGGAGAGGAAGAGCCGCCTGGAGCAGCAGTACTGGCTGTATCAGCTGAACCGCGAGGTGGATGAGCTGGAGCAGTGGATCGCTCAGAGGGAGGTGGTGGCCAGCTCTCCTGAACTGGGCCAGGACTACGAGCATGTCACTGTAAGTCTGTATTCAGATGATAAAATGCACGTTTGAGTGACACATTTTACCGTACAAGGGAAAAAAACGCAGGGCACAGGTTGGTTTTAGCAACTACTTTATCCTTTGCAAAAATAAAGGATCCATAGTTTTTTCCAGCCGTACAGGTATACAGTATGTGCATCTAACATTTGTACCCAAATTATGACATTGTTTGTTTCCATTCAGGTCTTGCAAGAGAAGTTCACAGAGTTTGCCTCAGAAACTGGCAGTGTAGGGCAGGAGCGTGTATCTGCAGTGAACCAGATGGTGGATGAGCTGATCGACTATGGGCACGCTGAGGCTGCCACCATCGCGGAGTGGAAGGACGGGGTGAACGAGGCCTGGGCTGACCTGCTGGAGCTCATGGAGACACGCGCACAGATGCTGGCTGCCTCTCACCAGCTGCACAAGTTCTTCTCTGACTGCAGAGAGGTACCACATCACTCAAGCACCAACAGTAACATCAATACATCAATAAAGCTTGTATGATTCAGGAAACAGCAGCTTTATCAGGGATTACTTATACCAAACTGTACTGCTGTGTGTGTCTAGGTCTTAGCCCAGATCTCAGACAAACACCGGCAGCTTCCGGAGCTGCGGGCTCGGCAGGGCAGCACTTCCAACACCAGCACACTTCAGAGAGTGCTCCACAACTTTGAACAGGACATCCAGCATCTGGTCACTCAGGTACTACATCAGCGTATTATGGTCGAGACACTACTCAGAGCACAATTATACAGAACCAGTCATCTAGTGCCAGGTCACAGGGTCAGCATCCTTGTCAGTTCAAGGTTCATTTGAATGAATGTGTTTTTGTAAATGCCTTAGCAGATCAGCGGTATCTTGTGTCATGTTATATGTCTGAATACAGCACCTTCCACAGTGTCGCTTACACTTTTAAGTAGGTTTCTACAATTGCTCTACAAAGCTAGTAAGGGTTGTCCATTAGAGAAGTTGTAGGTCTAGATGCTTCAGAAGTGTTCATGACCAAGACATTAACATGTGAGCAGGACATGTGAATGGGTCAGTGATTGTGTGAGTGAATGGTGCTGCATTTAAGGGCCTCTGGGAGTGAATAGGTGAATGGAGCTCTAAGTGACGGTGCTGTGGCATTGCAGGTGAGGCAGGTGCAGGAGAGTGCGGCCCAGCTCAGGACCGTGTATGCCGGGGAGAAGGCAGAGGCCATCGCATGTCGGGAACATGAGGTGATGATGTGCTGGAAGGAGCTGCTGACATACTGTGAGGAGTGTCGTCTGCAGATCACCACAGAGACCGACAAACTGAGATTCTTCAGCATTGTCCGAGATCAGATCATGTGGATGGACTCCATCATCTGTCAGATAGGCACCGGAGAGAAGCCCAGGTAACTGTCCCATGTGGACAGAAAGTCAAATATAACTGTGACTGTGAATTAATTTGACTGGAAAAACCAAACATAACTGAGTTCTTACTGCTACTGCCTATGCAATCATTACTTTTCATTGTTACTATTTTAACTACTCCTGCTATTACTGTTGCTGCAGAGATGTGTCGTCCGTGGAGGTCCTGATGAACTACCACCAGAGTCTGAAGAATGAGGTGGAAGCCCGCAGCCGCAGTTCTCTGGAGTGTATTGAGATGGGCAAGACTCTGCTTGCTGCTCGCAACCCTGCCGCTGAAGAGGTGAGACATATCTAAATAACCTACTCCTGTCAGGTCAAGTCTAACTCAGTAAAGCCCTTACTTCCTTTTTACTTTATGGATTAGTTGCTCTTTAGGGTACTTATAGTAGATGTTATATACAGTATGCTATGATGTTACGAGGTGCTTTCATGTTTTGCTAGATTATTTTTAACTCACTACTACACGTTTTTACTTTATTGTATACTGGTGTATACTAGTGTACTGTACATCAGAACATAAATGGAAAGTATAATTGGAAAACTATAGATAGTGACATGTGGCTGTGGAATAGTTGTATCAAAGTTATGTTTCTGGGTATGGACTATTTTTGTGTCACTTATGTATTATTATGTAAATTCTTAGATAAAGGAGAAACTGGACAAAGTGGTTTCTAAGCAGCATGAACTTTCAGAGAAATGGGATAAACACTGGGAGGCGCTACAGCAGCGTGAGTACACCCCCTCAACACACGACAACATCCACACACAAACTAACAGATGAGCACATCTGTGTGGTCTCTCAGATTATGATCTCCACTACACATAATGTATTTGTGTGCTATATTTCCTGTAGTTCTGGAGGTGCACCAGTTTGCCCAGGAGGCAGTGGTGGCTGAAGCCTGGCTCACTGCTCAGGAGCCCTTGCTCAACAGCAGTGAGCTGGGCACCAGCGTGGACGAGGTGGAGCAGCTGATCCGCAGGCATGAGGCCTTTCGTAAAGCAGCTGCCAGTTGGGAGGAGCGCTTCAGCTCTCTGCGCCGCTTGACCTCTGTAAGACCACCACACCTACACAAGTAATAATAAATAAAAAACATGATTCATGTCTTACAGGTCCTCTTTGGTGTTCACAGGTAGAGAAACTTAAAGCAGAACAAAGTAAGCTGCCACCCACCCCTCTCCTGGGTCGTAAAGTCTTCTTGGAGCCCCAAGACGCCTCACCGAGCCGGGTGCCTGTGTCTCCTGTCATAAGACAGACCATCTATGAGCAGAATGAACCCACCTCACCCCCCTCTCCCTCCCCCACAGTGCGGCGCCTGGGTCCTGCCGCAGCTAACTACAGTCCTGTGATGAACGGTTACCGCCATGCAGCGGACCCACGGCAGAGTGGGGCAGTGGTGGGTGTGGCTGCTGGATTGGGCCAACCTGCTCCATCCTCTATTGCATCCATTGCCACGGCAGCCATGCTGGTGTCAGCCAATCAGGCACGAGAAGGTTCCAGCACAGTCAAAGACCAAGCTTCAAAGACTATGAGCCAGCTCCAGAGCGGACGGGCTTCCAGGGACCCAGAGCCCAAATCTCAGTATCTGCGACAGCCTAAGATCAAGCATCTGGATGACGCTGTGACGCCCCTGTTAGTGGCCAGCCGTCTGGAGAAGTCCCGCGACAGAGCCCGGGATAGAGAGCCAGGTCCTGACAGACCTGATGTGAACGTGATGGCCGAAGTGGTGCTGCAGGAACCTTGTCGTGAAAGATTGCACAGTGAACCTACCAGAGGGCCCCGGGGGTCCCGGACAGATATCCTGGGCCACGCTGAACCCCAAGCCCACGGCTACCACAAAGAACACAGGATGGAGCGGCCGTTATCCAGTGAACAATTGATCCAGGCACGCAGAGATGAGCTGCCCCAGGAGGTGTGGAGGGAACAGGAGCGGAGGCGTACTCTGGAGAGACAAACATCCAGCGAACATGAGGGACCAGGGGGTCATGGGGGCCACGAGGCTCGCCGCAGGGATCGGGACAGGCACAAGATTGACCGGCAGGAGTCCAGTGAGCAGGACAAGGAGCAGTCAGACCGGCGCTCAGGAGGAGGGTTAGTCAGTACGGTTTCTACACCACTGTCACACAGAATCACAGTTAAACTCATGTCTGTTGTTTCAGAGAAAAGAGGTCCACTATGGCAGAGATTGTAGAACAGATACAGGAGAGAGAAGCAGCCCAGGTCAGAACAAGTTCAGAATGATAATGTTACTGCCTTGGCTGTGGTAGTAAACAGGTCTTTGATTTGTTTGGTCTTTGTTAGGCTCGCGGGGAGGTGCCTCGCCTGCCCAATGGATTACCTGAAAAGTCTTCCCGACCCGAGCGGCCACGAGCTCGGGACAGGCCTAAACCTCGACGCCGGCCCAGACCCAGAGAGGGAGGGGAGACCAGCAGGAGGTCCAGGTCTGCCCCGGCCCAGAGCAGCCCGGCCCCCCAGCTGCCTGCACACACCGCA
Organism: Philypnodon macrostomus; assembly: GCA_036025475.1. Lineage (NCBI taxonomy): Eukaryota > Metazoa > Chordata > Actinopteri > Gobiiformes > Eleotridae > Philypnodon > Philypnodon macrostomus. Next base: position 32,276 of record JAVQKC010023585.1, on the reverse strand, counting down.
CACCAAGAGGGCTTCCTGTTCCGCAAGCTGGACATCGAGAGTATGAAGAAGAGCACCAACAGGTGGGTGTCCGGCTTGTAGTTGGGCTGAGCTTACCTCTTGGATTTAAAAATGCACAGTCAAATAGTATGTTAAAATGTACTGTAATATTTTCACGTAAGACTTAAGGTTCTGAAGACTCGAGTCCACTACAGGCCCACATAACCTTTATTATACTATTTGACTAATGCTGGGGTTACAGCTGCTGGCTGCTGGTGCATGCAGAGCTCCTGTATGTGTATGAGCGGCACACAGGCTTATTCACCACAGCCTCACAGCCTCTCCTTTAGAACATTGGCCACTCAGGGTCCTTGTGTTTACCAACTTCTTCAATATGTTGGATTACACATAACAATTATACTAACTATTATTAACTAAATTATATAAATTGGGGGCTTAGCTTAGTGTACCACATACAGAAGGGCCCTGGGTTCGATTTTCAGCTTGGGCCAGTTTGCTCTCTGTGTAAATCCACTCACAATGAAATAATGGCATTATTACTTTGGTAGTTTATTTACTGATTGTCCAGACACATTAGGACACACTGCATGTAAAACACTGCTGCATGTTGCTTGCAGTGGCTGTAACAGACTGTCACAGAACAGAGCTTTGGCCTCAGTCATGTGACCTCCAGTGTTCATATCCACTCGCCCCAGCCTTCACAGAACAGCCTCCTGCTTCTCTCCCGTGGCTCATCCTCTCTTCTGGGATGAGTGGAGCTTACAGCCCGCCTAAGGCCTAAGTACATGACTGTTATGTACATAGAAAGGTAAAATCGTTTTAAATTGGTGTGACTGTCTCACAGCTATCACAGCTCCTCCTTTAACCTACATATGTCTTTTGGTTTGTGGACGTACTGTATATTGGTGGAAGTACTAGTTTTTATAAGGGGTACAGAGTGTAGTGATGAAGGAGGCTGTGATTCACTTGACCATCTCAGGACAGTCCTAATCCCCTGCATCATCCCTGGGTATTATTCAGCATTTCCAGTTATGATTTGGGATGGACATAAAGTTGTAGTGTAGAATTCAAAGTAAAACATTTATTTGTAAAAAAACTAAAAAAAAATGACTTTGAAAACATTGTTGGGTTACGCTGCAAACATTTTCTGTTCATTTCTCAGTGATGGACATTGGCCTGTCTAATGATGTGTACACCATTAGAACACATTTTCTGAATAATACCCATCTCTGAGTGAAAGGCTGATGGTTGGTGTCTGGTGGGAGGCATGGAATTTCACTTAGTTCAAATGTGATTTAACCAATTGTCCTGTCTTCTGTTCCTCTGTGCACGCTGCTGGCTGTTCCTCCGCTCTTCTCTAAGGTAAGTCCGGTATGACTGCACCCCTCGCCCCGTCCCGTGTCTGTATCTGTCTGTGTGTGTGTGTGGTCCCGTGTTGTTCCAGTGTTGTTGCCGCGTTCCTTGTGGCACCTGTCTGCTCTGCTCAGGTGAGTGTTGGCTCACAGTTAGTGCCCTGTCCTGACCCTCCTCTGTCTCTCCCACAGCAGGTCCTGGGTCAACCTGTACTGTGTGCTCAACAAGGGCGAGCTGGGCTTCTTCAAGGACGCCAAGAACACTGGCACGCCTTACAACAACGAGGTCCCGCTCAACCTGTCCCACTGCCAATGTGACGTCACCAATGGCTACAAGAAGAAGAAGAATGTCTTCACACTCAAGTAAGAGCGCTCCTCCTGTTTTCTGATCAAGTACCAAAGTTAAAATTTCAGTTTCTTTATAGGTGGATGTCAGTTTTAATTACAAGGCAACTGAGTTTGAGCATTTTTAAAACTTCAGCGCCTGTGAGGTTTTCCTGTATTTAAATGTGGTCCAAGAGGAGGTGAGCCTGTGTGGTTCGGTCATACAGATAAGCCACTGTAGAAAATAGAAGGTAGTCAGTTGTTTCTTATTAGGCAACTGGGGTAATCAGTATTATTCAGGTATGTTGTCTGATCAATGCAATGTACATCGCTAAGTCAAGTCTGAATCTTGTGTTTTGCAGGACAAAAGATGGCAGTGAGTTCTTGTTTCATGCAAAAGATGAGGTGAGATTATTGTTATTACTTTATAGCTGACTGAAGTAGCCTGAATCGGATCACTTTGTGTGTGCGGACACAACTGAGACTTTCTCTTTCTCACAGGATGATCTGAAGGCCTGGGTGAGCAGCATCACCACCAGTATCTCCGAACACGATGAACTCGGCAAATGGGGTCAGCCTCAAGCAACTACCTCTTCCACAGACGAGGGCACGCGGCGAGAGGGCAGCAAGGGGGACAACCGATCCGACAAGGGAGCGGACCGAGGGGCCGACAAGGGGCCTGAGAAAGATAAGGACAAGGAGAAAGAGAAAGCAGAGCGCTCAGAAAAGACGGCAAAATCTGAGTCTAAACGCTCAGAGAAGTCCAGTAAGAAGAAGTGAGCTGGAGACGGTTTGTACTGGTGTTTGGGAGCCTCCAGTCTGTCCCGGTGTGGACAGTGGAGGGTACAGCTCTCGGGAGCTTGTCTCTATGAGAACACAGCGGTTCCTGGACCGGTGCTGAGAGCTGGGTGTGATGCTCAGCGCTGTAGTGTCAACCAAACGTAGCTCATATGTTTGATGTTTTTGTGTGACATGAGCTCTGTGTCTGTCTGAGTCTGTCCTGTCTGAACGTCATATCCACAGAATGAAACCATGCCAAAAACACGCTTGTTTTCTGTCTTTATCTGGTTTGAAGTAAACACCTGGAGGTACTATACTCTACTGGGGCTGAGAAAAAATCATGACATAAGAGTCAAAATGAATGAGGACTATGATATAATAACATAATACTGTCAGTGTACACTGTCTGGAGTGAACCTCACCTACTCTGCCTTTTCCTTGGACTTGAATCAAGTCCCATGATGTTCATATGAAAGGTCAAGTTTCCAAAGCAGCAGTTCAATGTGTCCCATACATATACTTTTGTCATTTTATTCGCTGATGAAATTACAACTGCGTTCAACAAAATTGGAGGTATTTTGTATAAAGTGTGAACTAATGCAGTCTTAATATGTGAGGAGTGGGCACAGGAACTGCAGCTGAAATGTGTCAAAGCTGGTAGTGTTGGATTCTGCTGGCTGAATAATCTGCTGTCATACTTGTTTGGATATTTGAAATCAATAAAGGGGTGAATCCAAAGAAAGCATTTACAGTGACAAAGGGAGCTAATAAATAAACTAATAATAGAGAAACCCAAGTGACATACAGTTCCAAGAAAAAGTATGTGAACCCTTTGGGATTACTGGGATTTCTGCATAAATTGGTCTTAAATGTGTTCTGATCTTCATCTAAGTCACAACAACAGATAAACACAGTCTGCTTAAACTAGCACACAAATGATATGTTTTCATGTTTTTATTGAACACAACATGGTTGGTTATGGAACATAACTGGTTGACCCTCCTTTTGGCAGCAATAACCTTTAGTTGAGTTTAAGCAGATGGTGTTTGTCTGTTGTTGTGACTTAGATGAAGATCAGAACACATTTATGACCAATTTATCCAAATCCGAGTAATCCCAAAGGGTTCACGTACTTTTTCTTGCAACTGTATCTGGGATAGGTTCAACTAGCTTCAATGTACAGCGACACATGTCAATACATACATGATTCACCAATGACTCTAGCCCAAAGCACAATATCATCTGCAGAAAGTGGGCCTTTTAATCTTCTAGAAGCCAAGTGTAAATTCCTTAATATCAGTAATAACAGACCTAAGTAAGATCAGTAAGACACAACTAACACAGCCTAAGTTTTAGAATGTGGGACTCCAAAACCACATGTAAATAAGTTTCAGGAATTCATTATTTCCATTTGTTAGATGATGTTTGATTTGAATTAGTCATGGTCTGATTTAGTGTACATGCAGATGGCTAGACAGAATAGACACATAAACAGAATCCACACACTGCAGACTCTACTTTGGTTGAAAGCACAAAACAGATTTCTGACATGAATCTGCCCCAAACACAGTCTACTACTGTCATAGTTCACCATCATGTGAGAGGGCTTTTTTCACTTTTTAATGGATTTCATGGTTTTTATTCTGTTTGGCTTATGGGAAGCATTTTGCATTAAAAAACACTAAACATAAAGGGGCTTTTACTGAGTCAGTATCATGTCAGTATTCTCATCCTGATTGTGGCTTTGCTTTACCTCATCAATGGGCTTTGATTTGCTGTCAGGTGACTGTTTATCCTTGCATAATATTTTGAATTACTACATTCATGTAGACAACTAGAGTGGAGACATGCTGACTCCAGGCCCGTGTCGCCCTCAGGTCCTCTCTGTCCCTGCTGCCTCCGCCTCAGTCTTCCATGAGCCCACGCATGACACAGAGCCAAATATTACACAGTGAGCGCATGTGGGAAGCCCTCATTCATAAAAGTCCGCTTCTGAAGTCGCGTCCACCCTACACATGTCTGTCTGTTGGGCACCACAAAGCCATAAGGGACGAGGAAGAAATGAGAGGAACTTATTGCAACAGTAGAAAGATGTTCTAAGCAGTGTTTTCATATGAAAGCAGATGTGATTTCATGTCTCAGTAGGACATCTTTATTTATTATGTGCTTGTTTGTCATTTCCATGCCCGTCGACCCAAATATAACCTGTCTCAATTTGTCTTATATTTTGATAAACGAGGCTAGGACCACAGTAATATGCTTTCATTTTAAAACGTGTATTAATCTTCCACATCACTGCCTTAAAATCATCAATAAACTGCTCACTTGATAGTGGGTAATTTTCAAACTATTCTCTGTAAAATCTAGACATGGTACCAGTTAGTGTCTGACACTAGCTAACAATTTTGGCAGATTATGCTGTGGACATTCAACACTGCAGTTTTAAAATGAAAGCATATTAATGTGAACATGGCCAGGATCAGAGCCAGTGGGAGATTGTGAAGGATGTCATTTCTTGGGAACTGCATTTGCTTTTTGGAATTTTGTATGATTTTTGACACACACTTTATGCATCTCGACTAGGTGTGAATGCCAGATCAATGCAATCATTTACTGCATGTTGGAAAGAGGTGAATTCTGAAGGACACATGCTCCGCTGTGGAGCACCCAGAGGTATTACACACAGAGGTACTGAGGTCCGCCTCTGGACCGCCCCATACACAAACTACTGTACCCTCTGTCTGTCAAACATACAAACTAATAAACACCTTTGGCTTTCTCATGTCTTTGTCTACTCTGTGTCATTTTTCATGTGGACAGGACTGACAGTACCAACAGAGAACTGTGAACACAAAACAAATGTGCTACTTCCGTGTACTGCTGCTGTTTTTTACTTCTTACTTATCTTTAACTTGCAACTACAGTTTGCCACTGAGGTAGATAAACTATTCTAAAAAGATGGCACTTTCAATTCATTAGATGTTAATTGCATCATTAATAATAAGCAAAACTATAAAAAAAAAACTGAAGCCAACTCAGAGAGTGAGTGAATGAGTACTGCATATGTAATTGATAATCAATACAATGTGGACATACATAAATAATCCATGAAAATGTGTTGATATATGAACAGTAAATGTTATGTAAAAAATGTTGGTTTCCCAGTGTTCACAACTTTTCACAAAATCTTTTTTTTTTTAAACACTCCGGGGCGGTAGGGGGCATTAAGTCGCCTTCACACTGTTCTCCTATCCTGCTTAGAAGAAGCCTTATCAGTGCTCGGGTCAGAGGTAACGCGGAAAAACAGCTCTGTTAGCAACATTAGCATGGGGCTTGTTTGACGCTAACCTACTTCTGGTTCGCCTGTATAAACATGAGAGTGTGTCGTTTATAATTTCAGAAACATGGAGCCTAGGTTTGCGAACGCAGTGGCGGCGCTCGTGGAGACCGCCATCCAGGCCACCGTGCTCGCGTGTCAAGAAGCCTGGCCCACAGAGGGGTCAAGCCCGGGGCTGGACGAGGCCCGGTCCGAGCAGCTCCGGACCATAGAGCACGGTCTTGTCTTGAATATCCACGCCGTGTTCACCGAGCTGTCAGCGGGGCTGGTCGAAGAGGTCGAGTCTCTGCGGGCTAAAGTGGAGCAGCTGGAGGACGTGCTGCAGCGGAAGGCTGGCCGCCTGGAGCAGGACCTGGAGGCCAGAGTAGGTCGACTGGGAAAAGACATGGAGCAGCTGGAAAGAGAGCTCAAGAGCTTCAGTGACGGAGGCATCAAAACGGACCCCCAACCGATCCTGTTGCAGGACGGGTCACTGCTCGGTGAGGGGCTTAGTGCTCTTTCTAAACTGCTCAGTTGATGTTGTCTACTTTAGAATATATTTTGAGCCCAGGGGAGAATGGCAAGAGGTGTCCTGTCTACAGAGGACTGCCATGTTGGTTGTGAAAAGAAACTAATATTCTGTGCGTATTTTGAACCTCCAGAGGCGCCGGTGCTCTTGGTGTCAACAGATTCAGGAACAGCTCATCTCTCCTACAGTCCTTCAGGTTCTCCTCCTCAGAGCCCTCAGCCACACAGCCCTGACTCCAGTGTTGTGAGTGGGACAGAGCCAGCACAGGTCAGCACTTTCTGGTAGCCAGGATCCTATAGTCTTTACACACTTTTTTGTTTATTTTAGGAATATCAACACAGCATGTAAAATATGAATATTTTGCAACATTGGGATATAGTCCACACTGGGTGATGCCCTTGTATGATGTTGTTATCATTATCTTCAATAGAATTCTGTTGATGGTTCAGCAGCAGGCAGGCCGAGAAGGAAGAGAAGACCTACATTCAAATGTATGTACAGATGGGGCCTTACAGAATACAATGTCCTCTACATATCTCCCATATATAAATAACAGTGATTGTTTATTTCTTTCAGGTATGTCTGATGATATTGATGAAGACATGAGATCTGAAGAAGTGGTGGAAAGTCGAGTGTCAGGAAGAACTCTGAAGCCTGTGAAGCGCTACTTTTGTGACATTTGTAACATGGGATTTCATTGGAAAGGTGACCTAAATAAACACATGAAGGTGCACAAAAAGCCTTACATATGTGACAAGTGTGACCAGACTTTTCAGGACGAGGACTCTCTGGAGCAGCATCTCCAGAGTCATGGCCAGAGCAGAAGCCCGCTACCCTTCCCTTGTCCTCATTGTAAAAGAGCATTCAGAAAGGAGCAGTCGCTGCAGAACCACATGTCACGACACCAGCCCAAACTGGAGCCCAAACCCTTCACCTGTGAGCATTGTGGGAAGAACTTCAGGCTCGAGCAGTCCCTGGACAACCACCGCGCTCGCCACCAGAAGGAGACTCTGATCTTTCAGTGCCCGCTCTGTGACAAGACTTGCAAGACTTCAGTGCAGCTGAGGTGCCACATGGTGGTGCACTCCGAGGAGAGACCCTTTAGCTGCGCCACATGTGGCAAAGAGTTCAAGAGTAAGGACACGCTACGATTCCATCAGATGGTTCACACAAACGCCAGAAAATACAAATGCCCAATATGTGAGGAGGCATTCAAATATGCCCACTCACTGACTGTACACAAGAGGAAGCACACAGGGGTCACTCCCTTTATCTGTGGCGTGTGTAACCGCTCGTACAGAACCGGCACTGCCCTGAAGCGGCACAGTGTGGTGCACACGGGGGAGAAGCCCTTTACTTGCCACATCTGCGGAGCACGCTTTAGCCTTAACAACAACCTGAAGAGACACATTCGCATCCACACAGGTGAGAAGCCCTTCACCTGCCAGGACTGTGACAAGAGCTTCTCCGATAACAACAAACTTAAGGCCCACATGCTAATTCATGGCGCACGCAAGCCTTTTATGTGCGATCTTTGCGGGAAGACATTTCTGTTCAACTGCCGGCTACTGGTGCATCAGAAGTTTGTGCATGCCGAGAGGGGCGAGGAAACAGACGGGCTGGAGGGCTTCTCCCAGCCCAGGCGCAGAAACAGGTCTGTAGTCAAACAGTTCAGCTGCAAAATCTGCCTGCGCGGCTTTACTGCCGCCTGGTCGCTCAAACTGCACGAGAAGGGCCATAGTGAGCAGAAGGAGTTCAACTGTGGCATATGTGGCAAGTCTTTCCACAACAAGTACTCTTTCAGCTACCACCAGCGCAGTCACACCGGAGAAAAGCCCTTTGTGTGCGATGTGTGTGGGAAGAGGTTTTTCCAGGCCAGCAGTCTGAAGCAGCATGAGCGCATCCACACAGGAGAGAAACCATACAAGTGCGACCAGTGCGGCAAGGCCTTTCGAACCGATGGGAACTTCTACAGACACATGCGCATCCACACTGGAGAGAAGCCCTTTGAGTGCGTGTACTGCCAGAGGAAGTTCCACCAGTCCAACCAACTCAAGGCACACATGCAGGTGCACACGGGCCAGAAGTTATACTCCTGTCAGACCTGTGGACGTGGCTTCTCCGACTCACGGCAACTCAAGAAACACAGCTGTGATGCCTCATGACGAAAAAATAGAAGTGGTCTGTTAAAGAAATATTAGTGTTCAGTTCAGTGCCTTTGTACCTAAGAATAATTAGTTACATTTTATAATAAAATAGTTACAAGGTATTTTATTAGTTGTTGTCACGTTATTTAGTATGATGCAATATATCTAAGATATATAATTTCCGAGGATGGATTTAAGTAATTGTGAATACAATAATAAAAAAAAATTACTTAGTGAAAGTATAGCTCCACTTAAAACAATAGTTAAAGTACTGGAATACATGCTTTCAGAAACACTTAAGTATAGTACTTTTTCTCAATGTATTACAAATGAGAGCAGTCAAGAATAATCAAGTGGCATTTCCTCTACATTCAACAGACTTGAATATTTTTTAATCATACTTTCAAAAGATGATATGTTAAACATTAGTCTGATCCTATAGTCTCACGTTAAAAAAAAACATTTGTACAGAATCAGTTAATGGAAAACAGGCGAACTGTGTAAATCCCTTAATGAAATAAACAGGGACTAAATGTCTAAAACTGATGTAAAACTATAGCAGGTACTCTCTAAACTGTGATGAAACCCAAGTTAAAATCAGAACTGTCTAAACAAGCTGAAGGTAGCAACAGTATATCAGTTTTGAACTAGGTGTAAGCAAAGTCTAAAACTGTCAATGACAATTGATAAATTATCTGTAGGGCTTGTAATTGATAAATCACTTGCAAATGAGTCTTTTGATTTTAAGAAAAACATTTCTGCAGAAGTTACTTCTGTACGCCGGCCTTTTTATTGAAATGTAGTGGAGTGAAAAGTAATAAGTTACAGTAAAGTACACATCCTCCAAGTACTCAAGTAAATATACTTACTGTCCACCTCTGGTAAAACCTAGAAAAACATTTACTTAAGTAAATGTTTATGGTCTGTCTTGTGAATATTTTTTTACTATTTTGGGGCAGCCTACTTCTGCTTGAGTAATATTTTACTTACTGGGCTCACATATTGAGTCTTCCACCCTGTCCTCTTGCATTGTTTAGAATCTCCTTTGTGGTTTGAGAGGCTATCAAACTTTATGTGCTGCGTATAAAAACGTAAAAACATGTCTCATGGAATTTTTAGTCGCGGTAGGTGAATTTTATTTTGAAAGGAATGTTGAGTGAAGTCAGCTTCCTGTTCCGGTAGCAATAGTTAACAGAGTTCAACTTTATTCTCTTGTGGCAACAACCACAACATTTCTCTCACCTGTCATTTTTAACTGAATGTCTAATTCTCTGCTTCGCGATGTATGAAAAGCGTATGGATGAACGGGTTTGCGGTGCTACCAGGACCGTCATAGACATAATCATTCACACCGCCGTAGAGCTTGCCGTGTCAGCGGAGAGGTCTTTATTAAGCCGGCCTCGAGTATTTGAGGTGAGATCCGCTTTAGCGGTTATAAAATTGCCGCTAAAACACTCAGTGTTAAAAATTAAACACTAAATTATTGTTTATTGGCGGCATATTAGCGAATTTCTTCGGCCAAACAAAGACTGTTTTCGGTGGAGACTACTCACGGCAGTCAACAAAGATGGCGGAATGGCTGCTGTATGCCAATGCCACATTTCTAAACCTTTATGTTGCAACAGAGCAGAAACGTTTTAACACTTGTTGATAAACAGGCCTCGCGTAAAAAAGGTAATACACAAAACATATAGTCCATCTGGTTTAAAATGTACAAGACATAAACCAAATTACACAAAAGCTGACTTCAAATGTATACCCATTAACACTAAATACACATTATAATAATAGGTTTTAATACTACGTTATTTTAGACTATTTACGTCACTGCTTTTTTTGTCTGAATCGTTACAGCCAGGGGTTGAAAGTACCATGGCAGCAATGGCTCAAGAAGCAACAAGAAAGATCAGCTCCATCTTCTCCCATCTACTGAGGTGTGAGACCAAGGCACTGCACACCAGATTAGAGCTGACAGAGAGCCAGCTGAAGAGGGCCACAGAGAACTATGAGAGCGCTAAACAGTGGAGAGAGAAGGTCTTGAGTGGCTCCCCGGTTCTGTTCCAACACACCGGCCTGGTTTATACTCTGAAGCCACTGGGAAAGTTAGTTAGTCCCTCAGAGATTTCACCAGAAGAGACTGCACCTGAGTCACACAAAGTGCAAATTACAGGTATGTAATATTGGAAAACTGTTTACATTGTTGTAGATGGATGTAATATATATTCACATTTTGTCTCTACAGATGCTATTGCTGAAAAACCTGACGATGCTTTGAACAAGGAGCCTGCTACCAAGCCAGGGAGGAGCTTGAAATGTGATGTGTGTGACAAGCCCTTCAACCGCCCACTCCACCTGCAGAAGCACCTGAAGACTCACCAGGAACAGAGCACACTGACCTGTGACCAGTGCCCCCGGACATTCACAGACCCAGAAAACTTAGAGAGCCACACGTTGCGCCACCAGGAGAAAAAACTCACTACTTTCAAATGCCATGTTTGTGACAAAATGTTCAAAAAGAAGCTGTATTTGAGAACTCACGAGCAGCTACACACAGACATGCGTCCCTTCTCCTGCTCCACCTGTGGAAAAGCCTTCAAGACCAAGCAGTACCTGAATGCCCACCAGGCCGTGCACAGTGAAGAGAAGCCACACAAGTGCACGGAGTGTGGACAGAGCTTTCGAAATGCCTTCGCCCTCAAGTGCCACGAGCGCATTCACACTGGAGAGCATCCCTACAAGTGCTCAGAGTGTGACAAAGCCTTTAAACTGAAGAGGTCTCTCCAGTTACACCAGTCTGTCCACAACGGCACAATCTTTACCTGCGAGGTCTGTGGAGCCACCTTCACCTTTCAGCAGAATCTCAAGAGGCACATGCGCATACATACAGGGGAAAGGCCTTTTAGATGCAAGATCTGCGAAAAGAGCTTTGTTCAGAACAAGCTCAAGGCTCACATGCTCACTCACGGAGCCACAAAGACCTTCATGTGTGACCTGTGTGGGAGGACCTTCCTGTACAACTTCCAACTCAAGAGACATTTAAAACAGGTTCACGAGAAGGACAAGCTGGGTGCTGCAAGAGGTCAGGGCAGAGGCCGGGTTGGAGAAAACCGCAGAGTGATCTACCGTCGGGACAGGACCACAGTAGACGTTACACCATTCAGCTGCAAGACATGTCACTGGAGCTTTGAGGACGCTGGCTCACTGCACAAGCATGAGCTGGTACACTCAGAAAAGAAACAGTACAATTGCCACTTATGTGAGAAGAGCTTCTTTTACAAAGCCACATACGACTACCACCTGCGGGTGCACACGGGAGAACGGCCATATGATTGTGACCTGTGCGGGAAGTCCTTCATCATCCAGCAGGCTCTCAAAGCTCACAAACTACAGCACACCGGAGAGAAGCCCCACCAGTGCCAGCATTGCGGTAAGGCTTTCAGAGTCCGTGCCAACTACCGCAAACACTTGCTCATCCACTCTGGACTCAAGCCCTATGAGTGTGAGGTGTGTCACGCCCGCTTCCGACAGCTCACACACGTCAAGTTTCACATGCAAGTTCACACGGGCGAGAGGCCATACTCCTGCAGCAGCTGTGGACTGGGCTTCTCTGATTCTAGGCTGCTCAAGAAACACAGCTGTGTGCTCAGACAGGGGCTCTGGACAGACCTGTCACAGTAACCCTGCTTCGGACAGAACAAGTAACACTTGTAACCACTCCTATTGAAATTCAGTGTTTTTTTTTTATTAAACTAAATAGTCTTGCAACAACATTAGATGTCATTATTATTCAATAAATTGGGAAATTAACAAAATAAATAAAAATAATAAAGACAAAATAACAGATTTATGGTCAATTTGCTGTGTCCCAGAGAAACTATGCTTGAGACTACTGAATACATTTTAATAAGTAGTTTCCAATATAGATGGTGTTCGCTTTATTTGTCTCCTAAAACCAAGAAAGCCAAAAACAATCACACACAAGAGGGTCAGGATGGTCGCGCTAGACGCTGTAAAATCTAGGCTTTTATTTTGAAGGGTCATTTGGTGAACAGGAAGAAGATGGGTTTCTAGTTCTGTGTTTATCTTACAAGAAGGATGAAGAAAGATTCAAAACCTTCATGCAAAGACTCCGTGTAACTTTACGAACACAAAACAACCCGTTCTTTGATCGGAGAGGTGGTGGAGGTTTATAATGGCGGATGTAGAAGCGCAGATCGTCTCCATTGTGGAGTTAATGGTCAATGCCACTCTTTCAGAAGTCACTAAAGTTGTCGGTGGAACCGCGTCGTGTTTTTCAGAGGATCCAGAGAACACATCGGAGACCGTGGATCAGAAGGTAAGTGTACCGGTGTGTGACCACTCCGCCTCACAGGTACACATGTTCCAGGTCCTACGCTTCTCCTGCGCCGAGCATAGAAACAGATGCGCTAGCTCGTTGGAACGGCTAGTCCTATGGGCTAACATAGTCCCTTAACGACCCGAGTACAGTTTTTATTTTTAGCTTACAAAGTCCACCGGCTGTAATAGGTGAAGTAAACAATCTAGTCAGTTGGTTGTTTTAAAGCCCACAATTTATTCTAAACGGGTCTTTGGAGGGCATTTTGGCGCTAGCGGAAGTCTTCGGTATGTCTATCTGCTATATTTCTAGAGCAGGCCACACGTAAACATAGCGACTCGTGCCACACTCGACTTTTGGGTTTTCTGACTGTTCCAAAAACATAATAGTGTCTCCCTGATCCTGATCCCTGAATTGATGTTGTTGATGTTGCCAGGACCTCAATTAACTACTTTACATCCAAATCAGCATCAGATAGATTTGTTTTAAACTATTTCTTATTGTAGAAAATAATATTGTAGCAAACATGCTTTAAGGATAATTCCAGAAACGTTCCAAAGTAATTACCTGTCTCTCCCACTAGGTGTTCAACTTGAGCCTGTTCTTGGCATCTCTGGCTCAGGAGGCTGTGGAGAAAATCTGCCAGCTCTTTGAGGAGGCTTCGTCTATGCTGCAGTTAAAGGTGTGTTCAGGGGACTAGGCAGTGTATCTGAGCCGATTTTAACTACTGTGAGGTGTGTGTGCATGCAGGCGACCCAGGGTGAGGCTGAGGTGGAGGAGCTACGCAGGAGACTGGAGCTGGCAGAGTCTGAGCTCAGACTGGGGTCCCAGGACAAGCCTTTCACTGGAGATCAACAAGAGACACAGCAGAGCAGCCAGTCTTCCAGCCAGAAGTACCGTAGAGGTCCGATTACAGAGAATCATTTTTATTGTGGCCTGCTGCTATAATACTTCGAAAGCAAGATATACAAAATGCTGAAATTTAAAAAAAGGGAATGAAAAGTGGAAAAGCACTTGGTCTTTTACTTTTTAGATGTAGTGAAAGAGAACATGATGTTAGTTGGAGTGCAAGAAGAGGATGCAGAGAATGGGGTATAAGTAAATAATCTATTAGTGAACACAAAAGTACCATCATCATAATCCTACAGTCTTTTTCGGGGCATATGTGTGTCTGTCTACATTATCACCCCAAAAATAATAAATATGTACTTGTTCGAAAAGAATGTCTTTCTGTCATCCCCAGTGGTGGTGATCAGCGATACTCTCCTGAATCGTGTGCCTTTGTTTCAGCAGTTGAAGCGTTTGAACAGTAAGGTAAAACACTGCTACTCACATCACGGCTCTTAGGACCTCCTCCTCTAACCCGGACATGGATGACTTATGGTTTATTGTTTGAATTTGAATTATTATTTGTAGATAAAAGCTATTTATGAAGATTCATGTGAAGTTACAAAGTTGGGCTATAGCAGCAGAAGACAACAGACTTTATTCAATACAGGGTCTACCTAATTGGACAATGAGTGTTAGATGCTACATTTGAAAAATATAAATTGTAATTTTACGACTCTGAGTGGGCATGTGCGGAAAGGGTAGTAATCTCATTTAAGCTCATGTTCAGCTGCTTGTCATTTATTACAGGGTAGTGTCAGAGTTGTTCCAGTGACAAAGGAGCAATCCCAGGGTCTCAGCACAGATGGGCCCCTGGAAAGTGAAGATGGGCCCCCAGAGTGTGAGGAGGACCCCGACTACAGGGTTGGCACAAATTAACTTATTAAACTTATTCTTAAAGAATGGAATAATCAGGCTTTGTGGTTGTGTGGATAAGAATATATAAAAACAACTTAATGAAATGTGTTTATTTTTTGTATTAGTTGGATGATGAGGAGCCTGATAATGATGACACCGTCTACAGCAAGCCAACAGCCAAACGTGCACCAAAGGCTGTTATGAGAAATACAGCCAAAAGACGGAAGAGGGGCTCTGTAACCCTCATCTGCCCTGTGTGTGGAAAAAACTTCTCTGCAAAGAAGAGTCTGGAGAACCACATGCTGCTTCACTCTGGTCAGTGAGCACCTCTAAGCATGGGTTATATAGTAGTTTAATTACTAGCTTACTGTATGTTGAGATCCACAGTACCTAATGTCCTAATAATGTCTGTGTGTCTAATTCCAGGAGAGAGGCCCTACACATGTGATGTTTGTGGGAAGGGATTTACTCTAAAGTCACTATTAAAGAATCACCAGCGTCTCCATGGCGATGTGCGTCCATACATGTGTGAACAGTGTGGAAAGAGTTTCTATCACGCCCACGCCCTGAGGAGACATAAGGTGGTCCACAACGGGGAACGATCCTACAACTGTCAATACTGCGACAAGAGATTCACCATGCTAGGAAACCTGCGCCGCCACGAACGCATCCACACCGGAGAGAAGCCCTTCAAATGCGACACATGCAACAAGTGCTTCAACCAGGCCGACACATTGAGGGCACATCACCGCATCCACACTGGGGAAAAACCTTTCAGCTGTCACTGTGGTAAGAGCTTTGGCCAAAAGACTACACTCAAAATGCACCAAAAGAGTTCAAACTGTGGAAAGAACACACTGTGCTGTGTAGCCTGTGGGACTGTGTCGGCCTGTGTGGACTCACTGCGGGGCCACATTCAGACACACTCTACTGTTGTGCCCTGCTCCTGTGTGCTCTGTGGCCAGCAGCTCAGCTCCTTCACTGAGTTGCGCTCGCATCAGCTGAAGCATACTGTGGAGCGGCCTCACACCTGCAGAATCTGCTCCAAGAGCTTCAAGACCACCACTTATCTGAAGATCCACATGAGAGCTCACAGTGGAGAGAGGCCGTTCTCCTGCGATATCTGTGGACGCACATTCACCCAGCCAGGCAGCCTCAAAACACATCAGGTACACTCAACAGCCAGTTGGTTCTGTGTGTGGCAGGGTTGTTAACTGTAGCAGCAGCTCAAGCAAATTAATGATTTGAAAGAGTAGACATTGCTGATATCCTATCCCAGAGATTTTCCACCTAGTGCACCTGTACTGCTCCCTAACTATAAGCTCTATATGTCTTACGCCTAGTCTGAAGGGTGTGAGAGGCTAGCGGAGATAAATACATCAGTTACTTAGTTTGTAATTTAACTTGTAGTAGCATTTTTTAAGTTAGAAAACAGGTATTAAAGCAGAGTACTTATCATATTGTACTTATTGTCTGTGTACAGTTAGGTATGCTTTCTGCACCCATAACCCCATGTCTTTTTGAGTTGACTGATTATGTGAATGTGTTGTGTGTGTGAAGATGGTGCACACCGGAGAAAGGCCCTTTCCCTGCCACTCGTGTGGGAAGTGTTTCAGTAACCCGGGAAACCTGCAGCGACACCAGCGCATTCACACGGGAGAGAAGCCCTACCGATGCAAGATCTGCGGCCGCTGCTTCAACCAGGGCAACAGCCTGAAGGCCCATCTCAACATCCACTCCGGACATAAGCCCTTCATTTGTGACAAGTGTGGCAAGAGCTATTCTTACGTGCGAAACCTTAAGAACCACAAGTGCTTCTACGGCTGACACCAAAGCGCGCCTATTGATCAGTCTGTGGATTTAAGAACATTGGAAAATCCATGTTTTGGTGCCTCATATCTAGGTTTATTTTTGTCTGAAGTCTATATAAAATGATTCTGTGTAAGTTCTGTTGTTCATATCTGAATAAATAAGACCCATTTTGTATTTTGTATTTAGCTCTTGATACATGAAATTAGACTGACTAACTTTAAGGTCTATTTTCTTACAGAATTTCATCTGTGCATGAGACTTTTTGGTCAAAAAAGGGTTGTTGGGAGTGACCCATGAACAGATTTTTTCATTTATTATCACAATAACTTATCAGCTCATTGGTGCTTAATGGTGTTCAGATCAGGGCTTTATGTGGGCAAGTCAGCCACATTCTACCCCACCACAACCATGTAGTCCATGCTTTGTGCAGTGGGACACGTCATGTTGGAATACAAATCTTTCCCATGTTAGAAGTGCAGCATTGGCCAAAATGGCACTCTGAAACATTTTTTCCCATGTGTCCCAATACTTTTGTCTATATAGTGTATATGTATCTGTGATTTGTCATTCAAAGGGTCAGCTAGAGCCACGGGCTGCATCAATGTCTGCTGACGCGCTTAGACAGAGCAGCACAAATCATTATGTGTCTGTCACATACACACAGGCCCCAAACCCATCCTGCCACCCCATAGTCCATTAGATGTATTGACGGTTCCACTGCAATGTTTTTCTCTTTCTTTTAATTGGGTTATTCACAGGCGAGCGGACACCGGAGCTAATGACTGTGTGACTGTTTTCTATGTGTCTGTGTGCTCAATGCTTGGGCTGGTGCATCGATTGTCCCACACCAGACTGCTGCTGCTGCTGCTGCTGCTTCACTGTGGCTGATGGCACCAGGCACAGGCTAAACTCACTGAAGCTCTGAAATACCAAGAACAATGAGGCCCTGGCTACGATCCAACAGGTCCAGATCAGTGCAGGTAAGACACATGATGAGTAAGTGTATTGTGTGTGCAGTATGTCCAATTATTATGGTATGACATGACAAGGGTATGATTTTTATAAAAATTGGAGGAAAGGATTGAATCTCTCTAAATATAGTAAATATACCATAATCATAACTACCTCCAGGTGCCTGTTGTATGATTACCTGGATGAGAGAGAACATCCACAGACATGGGCAAATAAAATTCACTGGAGTATAAATAGCTACGCCATTTGTTTTTTTACTTCTTTAATGCCTTTATATGTCATTTTTGTAATATTCATGCTATATTATATTTGAATTGTACAAGTCATCATGATAGAGAGCATTGCCAAATCTGGACATCTGATTCGTGTATGGAATTAGACTTTAGGGGGCGCCACTGCGCTTTTCAAAAAAGTAAAGCATGTCTGTTTTCCCTGGAACTAAACAGATTTAAGGGCATTTAAACAGAACTTGCGTCCGGTGTGGGACAGTGCGAGCCATTACGGGACAATGCGGTCCGGTGGGACTCGTGTGCGACTGGGACATCACGGTGGACTACAGTGTAGGAATGGACAGTGGCGTGTGCGCATGCGCGGTAGCAGTGTCTGTCCTCACTCCAGTCCGCTGTCTGCCTTCCCCTTTCTCTGTCACCGCAAAGAGGCCGCTGCGCTTTTCTTCTTTTCCATCAGAAAGTGGACGTCGGAGACTATATTCGGCTCCTGGTCCTACTGACCGACTCATCCCCACAATCACACCGAGGGAGAGGCGCGAAGAGCGGACAGGCTTCAGGGCAGCCCCCGGACCCCGCTGCTGCTGGGGGGATGTACGTCTGCTGCTTTGTTGAGTCACCGCTGTGCCAAGGCCCTGTCATCTCTGGTAGTGCCTAAATGCTGTTTCGGACTTTAGGTAGTGTTTTCACGGTGTTCACATTTTTAAAGGGAGCATCCGTGCCCGTGTTTGTAACAACGATGTTATTAGCTAGCTAACCGGAAAAGCAGATAGCTGTGTGTTCTGGGCTTGTTGACCGTGGTCCCCGGGCTAATGCCCCAGTGTACGCCGCCTCTGTGCGCTCTGAAGACGATGCTGAAGGTGTGTTGGTGTGTTCCAGGACAGACTGCGGTTCGGTAGCGGGGCTCTCCCATGCTCGTTTGTGCTGGACCACCGCCTGTGCTCCGTGCTGCCTTTAAAGACTGTTACAATGAAGAGTGTGTGAGAACAAGTGTGCGTTTTCACCGGAGAGTACGCGGAGCAAGCAGTGACATACCCAGGCTCAGGGCACTATCACACCCCACTCACAGAACCTCATCCCCCTGCCCACGATGTCTTTACGAACCGCACTGCCTGGAAACGAGCGGAAGCCGGACCATGTAAGTCAGGGGTGGGAAACAGCCGTTCGAGATTGTTAGTTACCACTATTACAATATTTATATGAATATTTAATATTTATAAATGAATAAACCATCTCTAAATAGGGACTAAACCCGCTCTATAAACATGAGAATAAAGGCTGAGACTGAACCAAAACCAGAACTTAATTACACCTACACTGTTCGGCTCTGAAGTAAATCAACTTCAACTGGAAAGGGCACTACTGAACTAACATTACCCCAGCTTGAGAACAAATGTAGTAAAAATATTATATATTGTTTACAATAGATTAGAATGACATGAAGAAATATATCTGATTGTGTGAACTGTATTGTAAGAGGTCCTTTGACATACAGTATATATCAATGTATTATTCTATAGGTGCCTATACCTGTTGCCACAGTGCATCAGACTGACATTAGCTGTGGTGGAGCAGGGCTGACAGGAGCCTGCTTCAAGGGGGGCACTGTCACAGAATCAATATCTTTCAGACACCTATTGGCTTCTTTACTGGGCGTGACACGTCCACCAGCAGCACAATACAGCTCAAATGTATTGTTATCACAGGAAACATAATCAATCACAATAGTATTCATCCACCTGGCACATATTTAAACTGTCCAATCGGACCCTCAAATAAATATTATGCAGCCCTACTGTACACCCACCCCCATTGGACACCTCCCTTACAGCAGCCACCCCCACAGACCAGTGCTCTTGGCCTATGTGTGACCACTGCTCAGCCTGTAATAGGGACCTACAGTGTCCAATAAGCACTGTAATATTAGATCAATTCATTTAAAAATAAATGAATGATGCATAGTGTTTATTGATAATGCCAGTTTCATAATGTGGTGTGTCTGTTAGAACAGCAACAGGAAAAAGTAATAAAAGTTTTCAGGAATGTTCAATAATGAAAATAATGCCATAAAGGAAATTATTTTTGTGAATCCAGGTCACCGTCTATAGCCTGGAGTTTTTAAAAGAAATTTGTGTTATTACATGATTGAGCCGGTAATACACCCACAAGGGTCCATAAAGTAACAACACATTTGTTTTTGTGGCTTCTTTACTGTTGTCTGTATAATCAGCAGCTGACAGGCAGCCAGTAGCTGTTCGGGGTGGGGCTGTTACATCATTGTTTTCAATAATGGTTTATATCACCATTTGAGTGAAGCTGTTCATGAGGTGAGGACACTAAAGGTCATTCTGAAACATTCTTGTTTTTAGTTTGGCCCCCACAAGAGCGTTTAAATGTTTTGTTCATTAGAAGTCCAGAATTTTTTATAGAGAAGACAATTTGTCACTTTGTTGCCAGCCAACATGTTAGTTTTGGTCACTTGTGTCTATGTTATGCATAATTGCTATGCAGTTAATAGGTCATCCCTAGTGGACAGGCTCTTGTGGTGTGGGTGTTCTGGGTATCTACCAGCATGTATAGAGTGAGAAGTTGAGGTATTATGCCTCTGAGCAGCAGCTCTCTGTGGATTGTGACAGCTTTGTGTTTATTGCAGTTGGCAGATGGTTGAATATGTTTAAATGCTCTTACATGACCCTGTTGTTTTTTGCTTCAGGTTGTGTCAGACCAAGTATATTAACACAGAACGTACTTGGACTACACAGTCTCCCCAAAACTGGTCTGGGTGTCTTCCAGCAGCACTAAATGCTAATAAAGATTGTCTATTTTCCTCAGTAAAATTTTTTATATTCATGGTAACCCTTTGCACTTTTTACTTGGAAAGAGAGAACTTATTAGTACGTATTAGTCACATTCGTAAATATTATCTTGGTTCTCTTTGCTTCCTCCCACTGCCATGTTATGGTGTCAGCTCGGCTAGTATTTGGTCTGTGTTCAGGCTATACCCCACCTAAATAAGGCCCATAGTTGCTGACTGCTTTGATAGACTTCATCCATGTGTAACCCTAAATGAGGAAGGGCATTTCACATCATTGAATTGTGTTCTGAAAAGTAAAAGTTGTGTGTGCTGAGACTATGGTTGTGCTGTTTGCTGCTGGTCTGTTTGACTCGGGGGCTAGTCATGAGCTTGTGCCATGTGAGAAGAAGAGGAAGTGGTGCTGGAGGTGTGGGTAAACACACTAATGAATAACTTTTACATGACCTGTCTACAGGCCAGGCCTATACTGTCAACCAGGTAATGTAATTTTCAGTTTTCATTTCATGTATTTATTTGACGGAGACCATGATAAAAAAAAAAACATAGTTTATAGCTATATGCTAATTCTCAACTCCTGTCCCTGGTTGGGCTTTTCTACAAATACATTATACTTGTTACACTAATAATGAGGAACATGACAAACCTCACCAGTCAGGTAAAGCATTATGATCAGTTACATCTCATCTGTTATGGCACCTGTTAGTGCCAGCAAGTGCACATTTTTTCCACAAAGTGGATTTTATTAAAAGCAGAAAAGGTGAGCTATCTAAGAATTCAAGCAAGTCTCACAAGAGCCAATTTGTGACGTGAAGACCAACACCAGACCATTACCAAAACTGCTGCTCCTCTACTCCCAGCCTGTTTTGGCCAGTATCTAATAAAAGTGGTCCAATGAAGGAACAGTGTATACATTAGACTTATGAAAGTATATAATATGATCAATATCTATAACAGTGGTCACTCAAACTGACTTGATCTGTTTGGAGTTACAGAAGCTCAAGTCACTGTGTCAGCTTTAATCCACACAGAAGCTATTACCATCTGTTCTGCTCACAGCCAGGTGCTCCTCACCTCCCGGCACCACAGCACTCAACCCAGCTTAAGGACTTAAACTAGCCCTGTTCAGTTCAGTCCACTTGCCTGGTCCACTTCTCTGTGTTTTCAGTGTGTTGATTGTTAGATACACATATACTTTGCTTCATTACTAGAGCTGCACAACATGACAAAACATATTTGACATTCAATTCATATGTTTGGTTCAAGTTCAGTTAGTTATCAAGCTATTAGTGCTGCAAAATCAACTAACCAGGCCAAAGAAGAACTAAGACAAATGATTGGACTTTTTATTTAGTATTTATTTAGTCACAACACATTTTTACAGTGGGCTTTATTTTGAAAAATTATTTCAACAATGTACATCTATGTCATATTAAAGACCATGATGCTATGGATACGGCATTTGTTAATATTGCATAAATGATCATTTTGCGATATATTGTAGCCCTATTCATTACTAATATACTCTCAGGTACTCTGACTGTAACAGTGTTAGCAGATTATCGTTGACTTTATACCAAGTTCCCAGCATTTGTGTTCCACCACAATGCTTTTGGCCCTGTTTGCCCTGAATATAGCCCATGTTCAGCTCGATCTCAATGCTGCTTTGACCACATTACCTGATGGTATAGTACCAGTTACTGTAACATATTCTTACTTACGGTACTATTTGCAGTTTATTATATGGAAATGCTATGTCACCTTTTTACAGATTATTTTCTATATTCTTTATTTTGAGCACTACATTTTACATTTACTTGAAGTAAACGCCACTCCAGTCAAGTGCGTAAGTTTGGTTACTCTATCCAACCACATTTTCATTCATAATAAAGCAAAAAAGAATAAAAACAAAGCAAATGTGTGGTGATGAGAGTGTGTCCTGGTGACTGGTCTGGTACTGTTGGTCATTGTCATTGTGAGAAGAAGATAAGTTAGTGTCATCTCATTTGTTGCCATCTGGGGGACACTTCCTCCTCACACTTTTGAAGTTTCTGGCCTTACTGCTCCTGTGTTGAGCATGTAACCAGTAGCAATGGTCTTGTTTTAGTAAATATACGATTATGGGTGGTTTGTGGGTTCCAGTGCATTCCAGCTCAGTAGAAAATGTATGGATTGATATTGTCTTCATTTTAGCGTTACAGAACTATTTTACTGATAACATAATTCAGCTGCCAGGATATTACAGGAGGCATATTCAGTCATATGACTCTTACAGGAAGTTGTGCATATATCACTAAAGCCTGTATAAATAGGAGTATAAACACCACTTAAATAGAGCAAAAAAAGTTAATCATAAACTTAGTGTCAAAAGCTGACAGACCAAATCTGACTTTTGCAGCACACTGTAAACATGTTTATTTCTCTGGTAAGCAGCTGTAATTCAAGGGCTTAAATGAGGAAGTGCGTGGTGGCCAGGCCCCGGGGCCACTATAGGTCACTGTGGAACCCATATGTTCAACGACAAATGTGTCACAAGCATCAGAAGTTCACGTCATCTCTGACGCAGCTCTTTCCTGTTGTCTTCTTTGTCCTCTTTCACGACATCCATACATCTCCTCTTTGGTCTTACTCAAGGCCTTCTGCTTGTCACTGTTGTCAGCTCTGACATTGGGATCCTTCTACCCATATATTCACACTGTGGACATGCCCAACCACATTCTAGAGACTTCAGCTCCAGCTTTTGTTTTTTCTGTCTAAGTCATAGGGACTGCATGATTTAGAAAAAATAACTGATATCTAAAAAATTTTTATGGCACATATTGTGATTGTGATTTACAATATATACTTTTTTAAACCAATATTTAGTTCACTGCACATTTTTAACTTGTTTGGAGGCATTAAGACTTGAATACTATAAACACAAAAATGACATGATTTTTAGAACATATTTGTAGAGGTTAAACCTACAACGGAAGCAGGTTTTTACATATATTTTGTTTTGTGCAGAGAATATTACATATTCTATATTGCATCCATTAAAATTGTGATTTAATTTGATTGCGATCACTTGTGCAGCCCTAGTTTCTGTACGGCTCTTTTCCACTAGGACTGCAACAATTAATCAAAATAATTGATTATAATTGATTATCCAAAAATAACTAACAAATTTAGTAATCAATCAATTGCTATGCTATCCAGGGAATACATACTATGGATTATTACTATTGGCAAAGAAAATGGTATAGCCTCCTCATTTTAGTGTTTTTACAATTTTTGGAAAATGCTATATTTCTTGTATTATTGTCATCACTTTATTTCACTACCAAAATAACTTATTCCTCTTTTCCACGCTAAACAGGAATGTATCAGCCCCAATCTTTGCACACAAATCAAATCAGACTTTACGTTACATAAAGTCCAGAAAATATATAATAAAATATTTAGCAAAATGGCTCAGTGGTGCCCCCTTGAAAATCAAAATGCATGGTGTCTCGGGGAACAAGACGCAAAAAAAAACAGCTGGAAAACCAGCTGCAGTAGAGCCATAGAGCATCCCGAGACCCACAAAAAAATGATATTGTGGCCCCACCCCAAACCCAGAAAGAAGTCAGCCATCTTGGTTAAAAGAACTAATTCCATCTTTGGTCGCAACAAGCTTTTAACAAAGCAGCCATTTTGAAAAACATTAAAACCTCTAACTTTTACAGATGTTGTTGAATTTGGATTGACCCAATTGAGCGTTTGTACGCATTTATATTGTGACCACAATGATGGGTCAACCAAACTGTTATCATTAAAAATGGCTCATTAGCGCCCCCTAAATAGGTAAAAAAAATTATATTACAAAACAAATTTTTGGGTTGTGATAGGGATGTGTAATTTTGTACACACACCCTTGCTACGATGAGGAACAATAATATCAAGACTGCCCCGCCCTATATTTAACTGTATTAGCATGACCACAACCCCAGTTTGTCATAGCCAAATGAAACTTGGTATAAATCTTCAGCAGGGGGCTCTGGTCAAAAAATTTCAAAGGACCACGCCCTATCTCCAACGGGAAGGCGGCATTTTGAATAAAAAATGTCATGTCATAAGTTTTCAAATTAAATTAATCGAAAGTCAATTGGGGAAAAACCCTATCTACAACAGGAAGTAACACTCTTAACAAGGCGGCCATTTTGTAATACATAAAAAGTCCTGTGACTTTTACAAACTTTGTTTAATTTGGATTGACCCAATGAAGCATCTGTGCATACTGAGGAGCTGGACATCGAGATATGTCTTTAAATCAGGAATCTTAAAAAATGGGCTCTCTAGTGACCCCTACAGCTTTGCAATGGGCTTTTTTATGTCACATAAAAGTTACTAGGCGATGCGGCCCTCCCCCAATGTGTGCCCTTCCGCTGTCGCAAGGGGTTGCGAGGGCCCTTTATCACTGCTTGCAGTTTTAATTACTGGATTTATTCACACTAATTCAGTGTTGGTTAGTATAACGCTCAAGGAGCATGACGACAGAAGGTGACTCTGATCCAATATTTAGTGTGGCTGTATTGTGACCTGTGATCCAAAACTGATGAGGACCACACCCCCACTGAGGCCGAGCTGTGAATGGAAGTGAGTGGAAACGAGTGGGGGGTGTATGTCTGGAGCAATCTGACGATCACAGGTCGAGGGGCGGGAGCTAATGATGTGTGGCTGGTGGTGAAAATGAAGATGGTGCGAGAGACAAAGGAGAGGCGTGTCAGAGCCTGAGAAGCGAGGTCTGTAGGGGAGTCTGTCTGGGCAATATGGCTAACATTTCACAGGGACACAAAACATGCCACCCACAAATGATAATCATAATAGTCTACTTCACATAGTGCCTGTTTGGTGAAACCAGTGATGAAACAATTACTGTCAACTTCTATCATTTATCTTAACAAAAGGAGAAAAGAGTTTGATTCAAATCTGAAAAGAAAGGTTCACAGTACTAAGCTCTGTGGTACTCCATAGTAACTTTTGTATAGGGAAAACTACTCCTTACAAAACCTGTCTAATCAATATGCTTTCAAAATCAAGTTACGGAGCTCAGAGGAACGCATTTAAATATAGTCACAGGTTAAAACCGTGCTTCTCAAACGTTCCACACCAAATACCATTTTGAATGAGTAGCCTCTGCCTAAATTAAATTTGAATTTATGATGAGAAATGTACTACAGTGAAATAATTAAAAAAGGGACGGGACTATACCAGGTCTCAACCAGGTAAGTAAAACAGATATAAACTAGGTCTAAAATCAGATCTAAACCAGAAATAAACTGACTGATCAGGTCTAAACCAGAAATAAACTGACTGATCAGGTCTAAACCAGGTCTGTCCCAAGACTTAAAATGAGAACAACAGGGTACCACTAGAAAGAGCCTGCATCAGTTGTCTTCAGAGTTTTCTCAAATATATATTCAAATATAGTTAGACCATCCTAGAAATACCTCAGTGTACAGTTTGCATCATCATTGTACTTCTTTGTGTTCTGCAATTTGCTTTCACCTCAGACAACTCAATGCAAAAACATTACGGAGTTGCTAATTCTGTGTTGAAAACTGTCAGGACCGAGGTGATGAAACACTGGTGACGGTCTGCCGCTCGCTTCCTCATGTGCTTCCTGCTTCCTTTGTCCGTCAGCAACACACACCTCTGACAGACAGTGTGACATTACAGAGGGTAACTTTGAACACATGCGAGACAATATAAACACAACACAGGCAATGGTAAATGCACACTTTTTTTGTGATAATTTTAAAACGTAAATTAAAAAAAAAAAAGTTTAAATCCAGAACACACACACACACACAATGCTACTAGTTTAGATTTGGTTTATTCCTAGTTTATACCCGATTTGGTTTCTCTTGTGTAATGTTGATTCAGAGCTGGTTTAGACCTTATAGTTTACCTCAAGTAGGTAGTAGGTAATTGCCTTAAGTGGTAATAGACATGCCTTGTGATCATATGGGTAAGTCAGCTTATGGACAGTAGCAGTATTAGTAGTTGTAGAGTAGCAGCTTCTAATAAAACCCTTTGAATGTGAGGAATGCAGACGCGATACGATTCTTGTCAGTGACGTACCTGCAGCAGACTGCCGCGTCATTCACAGTCAGTCACTACCAGAGATAATACTTTTTGAATACTGATTTATACCACACAAAGTAGCATGAATCATCATAGAATGGTTGCCTGTCAGTGTGTGTCTCTAAGTGGGTTAGGCTCCAACCACTTTTATTTTAAATCATATATCAGTATTTTGTCATTTGCAATAAACAAATTCCAAATGAGAGACATACTCAAATCCTTTACCTTTTTTGTATTTTGCAGCTCTGGAATTATTATCTTTAATCTATCTTCAGAATTTTGTTCTGACCGTTCTGTTTATGGTTATTTTAGTTTTATTTAAGTGTTTTTCATCTGTCCATAGCATGCGTCTCTGTCCGGGGCCCGCTCGGACAAGGCCAGTGGTTGGACCAGCCGCTCCTTTGGCGCTCGCAGTCGGAACTCCATCGCCCTGTGCTCGGATGAGCAGCCTCACATCGGGAACTACCGGTTGCTCAAGACCATCGGCAAGGGCAACTTCGCCAAAGTCAAGCTGGCCCGGCACATCCTCACCAGCCGAGAGGTGAGAGCACTAATAAATAATACTTAGAATATCCTCTATTTTTGTAGCACTTTTCAAGATTACACTCTGCGGTCACCCATCTGTGGTGGAAAGATACCTCAAAGCCACAGCGACTCTGGGGCAGACTGACAGAGATGTGGCAGCCAAATTTTTAAACATTTGCAAGGTGGGAGAATTGTCTTGCTCATAGACACAATTACAGTATCTACAGTTTTTAGCTGAAAAATCATCTCTGTATATGTAGCCTCAGTAGAAGCCATGGACACATCTTGTGTTCATCTGTGCTAAACCTCACAGCCACAGTGCTAGCTGTGGCAGAGTCATGGGAGTCAGAGCAGAGAACACTCACCACGAGATGTTCAGCCTGCATCAGGGTTCAAACAGTTTCTGTACACAATATGGAGAAGATAAGGAACACAATTTGTCCTGAATATGATTATAATATTGAATCTGTTATTTCTTAAACTTAAAACTGTTTGTGTTTCTCTCTTTCAGGTTGCAATAAAGATCATTGATAAAACACAGTTGAACCCAACCAGCTTACAGAAGGTCAGTCTGCTGCTCCTCACACACATGGTACCACAGCACTGATCGCCTAGTTTTTTACCACCTAGGCAGAATCTAGTAACTTTGTAGCAATGTTCTAATCTTGTGTGGACAAATATATGTCATATCATTATAAGGCTATACAGACAGCTCAGATAATGGTGTATGGTGTAGTTTGCTACATCAGCCCTGCAGAAATGTCCACTTAGTCTCAGTATAATCTGAATCCTAATTAAAGGATGAACAGAAAAAGCTCTGATGTTGGCATGAAGCTGCAGTTAACTGGCTTAGTGTGGTTGGAGTCAAGGACAGGCTCTGTCTGCTCAGGCCAGCCCTCTGAAAGTTGTAAGCTGGACCTTAGTATATTACAACCTGTACGTTCCACGTTCTAGTGACGTTTAGTACATGACATAACTCAATGGTTTAACACCATTATCTTTTCTTTAACAAAGCAGTCGCAGCACTCTGTACTCTTCATAAATCCTTTACCATTGAGTCCAAAGCAGTGCTTCTTCTGTCTGGTCAACGTTAGAATGCATCATTTGCCGACTGTTTGATCTTTCCTGTTTTTATTGTGTGTGACAGTGCTACAGCCATACGTATGGAGGCTAATAACTGGGACATTTTCAACTAAGCTAACTTTAGTTATGCTCATACTAATAGGTTGTTAAACTGGATTATTGAACAGGTCTGAGTATGGATGCAGGAGGGAAGTGGTAACTTATTTATTGAAAAAATAAATAAGGAAATCATGTCCAATGCAGGTCAAGTAGGCAACTTTGTAGTGGGAGGACATGATCCACTGGGCCCAGATGTCTGCTATCAGTCCGTCTCAAAGTAACAGAACATAATAATAATGTAACATTTATTACAGAGGGAAGCATCACACGGTTAAAACAGACCAACTCAGTGACAGTTTCATTAGTCTCTCTTAGTGTGAGGTGAGAAAGATCTCTTCATAAACATTACATTGAACCTTTATTCTAAATAAACTTTATTTAAGGGTATCATTATATCAGCATTTATACTCTGGGCAATATTGATCATAAATAAGCTATGGTATATTACATAGCCCTAGATGATCTGTAGACAGACTCCTGGCAACGGGCAACAAAAGCCATGCTGGGCTGAGAAGCTTTCCCACAGACAGACAAAAGAGAGGAGCCATTTATTAAACCAGCAATATCACTGGTTCACTCCAAAACTGTCTGTCAGAACTGTAGAGCAGCAAGTCATCTGCTAACTGTTAGCCTCTATGCTGTGTCTTGTCTCATTTTGACAGGAATTTTAAAAATAAAAATCTCTCAATAGCTCAATCCTTGAAAACATGTAGAGTATGTGTCAGCCCGCTGAGTGCTGCTGCGCTCGGGAGAAGCAGGATAGATGGAGGAGCTGGCTGGAAGTGAATTGTCAAGCCTTATTGATTCCACATATCTCTGCGTCAACATCTCTGTGTTCTTTGCACTCTTGCAAATGAGCCACAGGCTAAAGGTCATCAGATACATGAATCAGAGCTGCGAGGAACTGCAGATGCTAAAAGAAACAGTTGCATCAGCAAGATGTACAAGACAGCAGCCATGTTGTATTGTTTGGAACTGGCTTGGCGGAAAAGACGGGACAAAGCTGGAGGTAGCAGAGCTTAAGATGTTTTTGTTAATAATCAGGATGCATAGGATCAGACATGAATACATCAGACGGGTCAACTCGTGTTGTATGATTTAGGGCAAGCATGCATTGATATGAGAATTCTAGGCCAATACCAATATTTCAGTTGCCTGTCTGACCGATATTGATTTTGATACCAGTATTTTGTAACCATGTTTTGGTAGGCCGTGTTTCTTGTTGAATTAAGCACTCCTTGTAAATCAGTCTTTACACTGAGGTACTGCTGTTGTCTTGTTCTGAATGTGGGACCTGTTTATCAGCTCTCTGAATGCATGCTCCAGGCGCTGCTTATGTCATCCTCATCCTGTTGCCTAACTGTGAGACAGCGCTTTCTTTTGACATACAGCTTTGGGGAAATTCATATATCTGTATCAAGTATCAAGTTGTGCTCTTATGTCTTCCAGGCCTTAAAGGTGTAGTCAGTAACTTTCCTAAAGTAAAAAATGTTAGAAGAAAAAAATAAATGTTTTATCTGACCCTGTTCTATGATGTCACAATGTCACAATTATTATTTTACTTTAGTCCCTCCCTTGGCCCATACAGCAAAATCACACCAGAGTTTTTTTTATTTTTTTATTTTAGGAAACCTTTACATTTACATTACCGATTGTAATACAGATGTATACATGTGTAGTGAGCTTGGTTCTTTAATATTCTTGTATGTAGTCCCTTATCCTTTGTGAGATAGGAATCAACAAATCTTTAATACACAAACAAGTCAAAGCAGTTGTAAAGTCTGTCTAACTTGTTTCTGTCGAGAACTGTTCTTCCTCTTCCTCCCATTCTCTTAGTCTCTCTGTAACGCTCTATTTCTGTTCCTCGTCATTGTTTATTGTCCCACACATGTCCATCAGCTCAGTCAGAGTCAGTAGGGGTCTGTGGGTGGGACTTTGGTAGTGTTGCCCATGCACCTGCAGTCTGCGAGTAGTTACATGTTTTTGCTACAAACTACCTTTTAGCAAACAGACGACTTTTGAGCAAATAATTACTACTACAGTCTAATTTCATTGGGGCCCATTCCAAAATCTTGCAAAGGAGCCCCTTATTTCAATGTTACACCCCTGCAGGAGTTAAGTAATATTGTGTTTTATAACATTTGAAAAGTGTTGAATGTTTGGCAAAAAACACATATTGTTGGTACACTGAATTTAGTAATAAATAACAATATTTCCCATTCTGAGCAAGGCCTCAGATTCTCAATAAGCAAAAACTACAGCTGTTAGATCCTGAAAAATGAGCTTGGAAATTTTACCTAAAATAGGGCTGGAAAAATGGGTCATGAATGTGTTTTGATGTGTGTGTGTTCTTTCAGCTGTTTCGGGAGGTACGCATCATGAAAACTCTCAATCATCCCAACATTGGTAAGCTCCAGTCACATGTTCGATCACATGTTTGTTGCTGACCTCTAACCTCTGACCTCTTCCCCTTACAGTGCAACTCTTTGAAGTGATTGAGACGGAGAAGACTCTGTACCTCATCATGGAGTATGCAAGCGGAGGTGAGTCACATGACCGTGTTTTAAAACGATACGATATCACTGCTCTGGCCACCATCTTGGAAGCCTTTTTTCACTATTGCAGATTACACAACACAAAATATACGACCATATTTTCTCCACACGTACAAACCAGTTAAACGCCTCTTTACAACACTCTCTGTTGGTCTAGATAGTTCCCACTAAGTTCTTGAAATTCTGTACTGTCTTTATGACTGTACAAATCTGTGTAAAATCTCATGTGTTGTGACGTAGGTGAAGTGTTTGACTACCTCGTAGCTCACGGCCGGATGAAGGAGAAAGAGGCTCGAGCTAAATTCAGACAGGTCAGTTTATCTTGTGGCTGCTTTCTAATATGAAATTATTTGGTTGATTTGAATTGTTTTGGAACTGTATGGCATTCAGTCTTTGTATATTTTATTCTGCAGATTGTCTCAGCAGTGTACTACTGTCACCAGAAACACATTGTTCACAGAGACCTGAAGGTAACCATTCCACACAAAGAAAAATACTAAAGTGGTTTTAAAGCATTTGTGAATCTCATGGACCTTTCAAATGTAATATTGAGAGTTTTTCAACAGTAGGCCTCTGCAAATAGTTGAAATCTTAAACTGTAGCAATGGCTAATTTGTCTATGTTTGTGTATTAAATGAGGATGTCTATTTTGTCAACATGGTCATGAGACATTCATAGTTAATGAATAGACCACTGACCCTTGGCAGAAAAGTGACATAAAATTACTCTGATGCCAACTAAACCTATGGAAAGTGCAGCTCCATCAAGTCTATAGGCCTTTTACCAAATTTTACTTAAACTAAATAGAAGTATGCATAGAGTTTTGTAAATGTTAAGTTATTCTATTATTTATTAAAAAATAGATCTTGATAATGCAGATGTTACTCAATACCAGCAGCTCATTTCTCATCAGTGATTAACAAAAGTGTTTGCTGTTACAGGCTGAGAACCTGCTGCTGGATGCAGACTCCAACATTAAAATCGCTGACTTCGGCTTCAGTAATGAGTTCAGTGCTGGCAGTAAACTGGACACGTTCTGTGGGTCTCCTCCGTACGCCGCTCCGGAGCTGTTCCAGGGGAAGAAATACGATGGTCCGGAGGTGGACATCTGGAGCTTAGGGGTCATCCTCTACACTCTGGTCAGCGGCTCTCTGCCCTTCGACGGACAGAACCTCAAGGTTAGCTTGCATCCATTAATTTACTGTTTCTTCATGTACTGTGAGTCTCCAGTCCTGGTGCACCCTACTGCCGCCCTGACCGAAGTGTTCCCTGTTGCAGGAGTTGCGAGAGCGTGTGCTGCGGGGGAAGTACCGTGTGCCCTTCTACATGTCCACAGACTGTGAGGGAATCCTGCGCCGCTTCTTAGTCCTCAACCCTACCAAGCGCTGCTCACTAGAGGTAAACAACATAAAAACTAGGCCTGTGCTGTCGTCCCCGACAGCAAGGTGTATATCGGCGAAAACGACCCCATACGTCTGCCCCGTACGTCTGCCCCGTACGTCTGCTATGTACGTCTGCTACAACTATTACCAACGGGCACCTTAATCACTTTT